>JASGXE010010346.1:0-14573 GCA_030068105.1 Sinentomon sp. SZTP_YWyxl | reverse complement strand
CCTGCCTATTGACACTTCATCCTGTGACCTCTGCTAGGTAGGCTACCTGCCAAACTCTGTTCCTGCCTAGTGTTTTTCATACCTTTCTCTGCATATATTTTGCTGCAGAGCATTACCTGCATACCAGGCCAGGCATAAAAGTACATGCTTATAGGAGCTGCCAGCTACCTACATGCACTAATGGCACTTTAGTCAGGAGGTAACTAACTTGTCGTAGGTACCTACCTACCTTGCCTTGCTTTATCGAGAGAGGTAGGTACCTAGGTACCTATAGCTGGTGTCTCACCTCACCTCATTCTGGAACCAATGATTGGTAGGCACCTGCCTATACTAGCTATATCTCTATTCTTCTCAAGAAATTAGCTTCACTGAGAATCCCTGAAAATTTGCTCTTGTGAATCTCAAATTTTGTTACTGATCGCCATTTTAGGGTTTTACTAAATGGGGAGATGTCTCATATTCTCCCTGTAACAAGTGGCATCCCACAAGGGTCTTTGTGCGGCCCCTTACTTTTCATTATCTATATTAATGACATTGCTTCTGCGGTGAAGTCTTGTATCAGACTCTTCGCGGATGACATATTTATACAGGGTGGTCCAGAAGTCACGCACCAATGCGGCTACTGCACTCGATTTTAGTTTCTCGGTTTTTTTTCGTGGTGCATATGGCGGCTACAGCTTTCGGCGCTGGAGTTCTGCTGACGACTATCGGTGTTCAGTGCGTTTTCGACATCCACAAACGCTGGAAGGCCACATTCAACATCCCCAGAAACTCAATGGCACGGATTCTCGGCCGTCATATCATCGGACCTCTGGGGGCACCTGAAGTCCCGGGTGTATGCCACGCAACCGAACAACGTCGACGACCTCAGATACCTACCTAACGAATCTCTGACGAATGCGCCCTGATTACAACGGCCGAACTTATGCCAAGCCTATGCGCCCTGATTACATCGGCCGAACTTATGCTTTCAAACGTCTGTATCAATGATGCCTAACACAAGATGGCAGCCACTTCAGGCAACTGCACTGACGCAACAAGAAAAATGCGGAGCGATAGGGACACTCAACAATCTCATCTCAACAAAAACTTCAAGCAACTGCACTGACGCAACAAGAAAAATGCGGAGCGATAGGGACACTCAACAATCTCATCTCAACAAAAACAAACACCACGTCATTGGTGCGTGACTTCTGGACCACCCTGTATATAGAGCTGTGTCTTCGGCGGAGGACTTCACCATGCTGCAGACTGATGTTGACTCCATTTCGGAGTGGTGCAATACCAACTGCATGGGTATGAATGCCTCAAAAACGTCTGTCATGTCCTTTTCAACCTCCAGATCACCTGCTTTGTACGATTACAAGGTAGGACCTAGTACCCTGGACAGGCCGGATACTATCAAGTAGGCCTATTTGGATTTAATTCTGAATTGAGTTGGGTGCCACACGTTAGAAATATTGTGCAAAGAGCATCAAACCAACTGAAGTTCCTTATTAGGAACTACAGCTAGGCCCTATGCTTCAAGAAAAGTTAAAACTATTTTGTACTTCTCTACTGTCAGGTCTTTGTTGGAGTATTCTACCACATCTTGGTCACATTTTCAAAAATGCTATGTTGAGGCTGTGCAGAGAAGGGCCGCGACATTTGTTTCCGGTAACTTTTGCTTTGATGCAAGTGTTATGTCCCTATTAAATGATCTTGGTTGGGATTCACTTGAGAAGCGAAGAATTTTGCATAGTCTCTCAATGTTTAGGCACTGTATCCTAAAACATGGTGGGGTGACGGGCCGTGGATTCTCTCACAGAACAACAACCCCACCAGAGCAAGCAAGTTCCTGTCATTTGTTCCACCTACGCTGTTGAAAAACATTGACAGGCATTCGTTTTTCCACTGCAGCATTTTTCTGTGGAATCAGCTTTGCCTCCCAGTAGATGTTCTCCACATTCCCGAGGAAAAATTCAATATAGTTGTTCGGGCGAAATTGGAGAACTTAATTCAGATGTAGGCAGGTAGTTGCTTCACCGATCAGCCCAGATTTTGTTTTTGACAATATTTGACACCTGCTTGGCGCCTGTTCATTTTGAACTTTTCGGGACCCTGCCACTGCATAAATTTTTGCAAGATGTGAACTGTTGCCAAGGTTCGTTTTGTTTCCATTCTTTTATTCCATTCGTTTTGTTCAATTTTTTGACTTGTTTTGCATGCCACTTGTCGTGTTGTCCAATAAATTGATTCGTCTACCTATCTACCTAATCTTTTTCCGGCGAAAATTGAATTTTCCAATGCCATAATGGAGAGGTTGACACCAATTAATCTAATTCACTCCCTTTCTGACAAAATGAAACATGATCTATTTGTTGACATCGTGCTTTGATGCACTGGATGTTTTGTGCTCCTTTCATCGGCATCGGTTTTTTTTTTTACTTTTAAAAATGACTCTGGACTTTTTGTCCAACGAACTCGTCGGCGGGGGGACTCCGTCCCCAGTTTTAAAATATATATATACCTATAAGTTGCTTTTCAATGAAATGGGTGCACCATGAAGTGGTTGGTTAAGTTTAGAGGGTGTGAGAGATTTTGAGGTTTGTGATAGTGTGATGTGGATGTGATTATGGGGTGAGGAAATACAAAGAGCTGTGGAAAATGAGAGATTGGAGTGATTGTGATGTTCCACTTAGTAGAACTTGATTCATTCAGTAGAACTTGATGACACCGAACAGCTGGAGTTGATAAATGAAAGTAGTGGTGAACATGATCAAGGCAACCTGGAGCAAAATTCTGTTTTGTTCGTTATTTTTCAATCAGGCCTATTGTGCTTTAGACTTTAGTACCTACCAAGGGAAAAACGATTTGTTCGGTGAAATTTGTTCAGTAAAATTATTTTTTCATCATATTCATCTTCTGCTTCATTTATGAGTGGAGGTACCTACCTACTGCCGTTTTTGGCCTGCAAAAATACATTCTCTTGACAAGATGTGACATATTTAGCATGTGCCATGTGCTTGCTTCTTTTTATGAACATTCCTGTAAAAAATATAGGTGCTGAATTTTTTTTGACAAAAGAAAAAATTTTGAAAATGTTACTGGTGTCAAACAGCCTATTTCCGAAGGAAAAATTTGTTTTAAAACAATTTGATTTTACAAAAAAAAAAAACATTCAAATAAAAAAACCTGTTTTTTTGTTTTAACCTTTCAAATGCTGCAGTTTCGATTTTGATACGTAAAGAAAAATTTCGATTCATGTTGCAATCACGATTTTGTGATGAGAATTAATGCCTGAATAAAACTGTCATTTCACGAGAGCCCTCACATTCCAGAAGGCTGAAAACTTTCATATGTCAAGATTGATCCTTCCTTTGCACCATCCTCAATCCAGAATCCCGAATTTTTGCGCCAGTTCGGAGATAATGGCGTTTCAGTCTAGCGAGGCACTCCAAAATTTGCCAGGCCCTCGAAAATGATGCAAAAAAGCAATCATAAAATGACAAACCCGTGTGCTGACGCCTTAGCAGATCGATATCAGTCAGGTACCCCAGGGGCTCTTCCACTCTTCAGAAGGACGCATCTTTTTATGGTCTGCAACAAGACGACTCATCTGCGCAATAGTCATCCTCTGTCATATATTATTTTTGGCAGTTGAATGAAACGCTTCAATCTCCTTTTTTTCTTTTGCAGCATTTTTGAAGTCAGGTAAAGAAAGGAATTGGGTGCGAAGAACAGCAATCGCTGTTTTTCAAAGGAAGGCCATTTCTTGTGCCCATAGAATAGATATACTCAAATTCTATGCTTGTGCCTCACTCCCAATGCATTTGTATCTCTCCCCTCCCTTGGATGCGCAGAGCGAACACCGCGTGAGGGACCCAAGATAAAAGAACCCAAGTTCTCCCTTTGCGGTTTGTTTTTGTGCGGTGGCAGATATTCCACCAGCTGCTGTTACATATCCGATGAAGACGCAAAACGTCTCACTGGATACATTCGCTCAAAGTATTCCTTCCCTACACCCACATCCCCATCATAAAACCAACACTGTCATATACAAGAGGGGGAGAAGCAAAACAGACCGGCATGGGGGAAAAGCAAAACAGACCAGCATGCAATTTTCCTTTTTACAGGTCGATCGCAAGCGTCAAAATCACTTTTCCCGATCGGAATCTACACAGGTTTCAAAAGTCTCTCCACATTCCCCGGACGAGAACATTGCAGTTTTGGACAATTATTACGATGGGCTGGGCGTCGCGCCAATTTTCGAACATGTGCATTGGTTACGTTACGAAGTGTGTGTGTTTTGGCAAACGATGCAAATTGAATCTGAAAAATGCGGAAATAGCAACACGAGAAAAGACCGAAAAATTGCGCAGCAGGGTCATCGACGATTTTTGAAAGTTCTGCGTCCAAAAGAAAGGCATGCTCAATTATTTCTGTCATCAATGATATCTGCTTAGTCACTGGTCAGATTACAAAGACAGGGTCCTGGGCACATGCGAATGATTGCAAAAAACAGCAATCATGTACCTGACACCCATCTCACTATCATAAAAATGCTTTATAGAATGATGGTATATCGTATTTCCGGAGGGCTCGAAAAATCAAAGAAGGGTTATTACATATTGTTGCCGAGACAAATATGCGGTATTTCCGTGTGTGAGACAATACATAAGTAGGCTATATCACACTAGAATTCCTGAGTGTTTTTATTCGAATCCATAATCGGACATTTTCTTTTGTTTTAGCCAAGATCTCGAAGAAGGCAGGTAGACGCAACGAAACGATCCGAGTGGCCAAGCGTTTTCGCCTCACACGCGTTCATGGCTTGCGAATAAAAAAATGCCAGCTTTTCTCGCATTCTGCAGAATCTCAAGACTGGATGAATTTTATCAGACATTATGGGAAAGTAACGAGGAAGAGTTCAAAACTTTCATCAGCCGAGATGAAAGTTTGGATTCGTGCCTGAAAGCCTCCTACCATGGATGTCATTTCGGGTTTTTGCAGGGGTCCACCACTCATATTCATCTTCATTTGCGATTTGAGGTGGCTGCTGTGCGGCTGGTGGCTCGGCAGAACCTTGTTACTCGTACACACCTTGAACTCGCAGGGAGAACAATGCCCCACAATGGCGGCCAATTCCGCTCTGCATTCAACATTGCGTCGTTAGGGTTCTGGGGCGGAACCCCCAAGTAATCGGGGTCTGTCTGCGGAACAGAGCCACCGCGGGATTTCAAGGAGCAGAGCCCCTGGCGGTGGTTCTGGACAGGACCTCAATCTGAAGAAATTTTGATATTTCTGGTTTGTTTTGCCCAAATTTCCCAGCATTCAGCATTTTCAGGCCAAATTTCCCAGCAAGAAGAGGCAAGAACACTTGCCAGGGAGGGGCAAGCGAACCCCGGCAGGGACATTTCTCATCAGGTGGCGGGGCGTAAGTCAAAAACGAAAATCTAAATCTGAATATTTCTGCATTGGAGCAAGAAGTTTCCGTCTTCGAATAGACGATAGGATTTGGTGACTTTCAAAAGACGGATGCCAAACAATATGCGTAATTGCAACAATATGACATTCTCTGTTGATTCGAAAGTGCACTGAATTTACAACATTCCAAAATCGCCAGCAAAAATATCCCTTGGGCACAACAGCAACAGGGCAAGGAATAATAATGTTCTCAAAAACTAAAAGAACTAAGAAAACTATTCGGCATCCCTGTTATCAAGCACCAATTCCTATTTCTGCATTCCCATATTTGCATTACCAGAATAATTCTGATATGAAAAGTCAATTTTCGGATTTTGGAGTGTTACAAAATATCATCTGATGCTGAAACAAGAGCGCAGAATGGAAGTTTGAGGCCCTGCCAATTTGCTTCGTGAACACAAGCAAAAAATTTCAGAGTGAACGAAAAAGGGGAATGTGAAAACTTATTTTATTATTATTATTACTTAATCAATCTCTACAATAAAGTAGAACGTCAACAAACACGAAACAAACAGCAAATAAATTAGCAAAATATGAAAAAGAGGTCTGGCCTGCAACCAACTATAATGGAGCCCACCTGAGAAAGAGAGAGAAGAAAAAAAAAAATACGACAAGCACGCAAAAATCGGGGCCGAGGAGGGAAGGGCATTCCATTCGCGTACTGTACGGGGGAAAAACTATTAAAGTGCTTATTAAATTTTAAGATGGGATATTCAATGAAGTGGCCATTATCGGTGCGGCGGCGAATTATCCTTTGGGCAAAATTAGACGGAAGAGAGGTACTAACGGTACCCTTAATTATTGATTGAAGAAACTAGATGGCGTCTGTTTGAACGTCTTTGGAAAAGAGTTTCAAGGCCTAGACGAGAAATCATTTCAGAGACTGATGAAGTCCGTCTGTAGTCAGCACATGAATCTTACGGCGCTTCTCTGGAGCCTCTCAAGCATGCAGATGTGGGAGGAGAGAAATGGGTCCCAAACTTCACATGCGTATTCCAAAATTGGTAAGACAAGGCTGGAATATGCTTTAAGCTTGGCTGGTGTCTGAGCAGGCTTGATGTTACGCATTAACATACCCAGTACTTTTTTTGCTTTGGACAATAAATATAATTGATGTGGGGACCCCAAGAGAGATCATCTGAGAGATAGACACCTAATATTTGAATACAGAAACTTTAGTTACAGTCTGACCACCAATGGAATAGGAGAACGATGGGGCTGAGTGACCTTGCCTTTGGAACAGCATCCAATTACATTATGCAGTGTTAATTACCAAACCCCAGGTACTTGCCCACAAATGGAGTGCATCAAGGTTGGACTGCAACGTCGAAACGTGGGGAGGGCCGTAAATGACCAAGTCATCAGCAAACAATCTGGATTTGCAATTTAACACCATGGGGAGATCGTTTACATAAGTAATGAATAAAAGAGGACCCAAGACACTTCCTTGTGGAACTCCACAGGTGACAGAGCGTCTGGATGAGAATTCCCCCTCCACAGAAACACGGAAAAAACGACCAGACAAGAAGTGCTGTACCAGGACAATCAATGGAGCAGGAAACTTCAGCAATGAGAGCTTGTGCAACAACAAGTTATGAGGAATTAAGTCAAAGGCTTTTTTAAAATCAATGAATATTGCATGCAAACTGCCTTTCGATTCAAGGGTGTTACCTATTTCAAATGTAAACTCAATTAAATGGGTAGTGCAGGAAAACCCCTTCCTAAACCCATGCTGGTTAGGGTGCAAAATACTGTTGGACACTAAATGGTAGGAGAGGTGAGAATAAAGGATCTTCTCGAAAATTTTACTGCTGGTGGAGAGCAGCGAGATCGGACGATAAAGTTCTGGGTCTTCCGACGGCCCTTTTTTTGGTATTGGGATAATGTTTGCAACTTTCCAATCATCATTTTACCCACAAAATCTCAACATGAAATACCGATCGCGAGATTCCGGATCTTTGAAAATGACGCGACGCTTGGAAAGCGCCGCACTTTTGTGAGCAGTGTTCAGTTCACAACAGTGCGGGAAGGGGCGAAACTTCCAAGAAATACGCACGTAAACCGACGCAAGGAAAGAAGGCAGCCAATATAAAATTCACATTCTGCGCATTGAGGGAATTCTCAAATTACTGCAGACAGCTGATTTTGGAAAGCTATGCGATGCACAGTCTTATGCGACGAAAGTCTGAAAACTAAAGAAAATGGAACTCTCCACAGCACAGGACCTATGCATCGAAATTATGAAAGAATAAAAATATGACTGAATTTTTTTTTCAAACTGCCATCAAACGTGGTAAACAACAATAAGAATAGGTGGCATTTCCTCAACATTTTGTGGACACATTTCCACCAATTCGTAATAAATTTCAAGGAATTTGCACTCGCCCTTGTCCGTACTCATGGCAGCATGAGATCTCATGGCAGCATGAGATGACCACTGAAAATAATCGAAGAGGAGCAACCGACGAGCAGGACCTTTGATGACAAAATTCGAAAGAAAAAAAAATGTTTTTTCTTGCTTCCGTGGCTGAAAATCGTTTTCACTTGCAAGCGCTGGAAACCTGTTGAAATAAACATGGAGATTGACAGCAATGTGAGTGAGGTTCGGCGGCGACTTCGAAATCGAGATTTTTCGAATTTTCTCTCCAATGAGAAATTCCTGGCCAATCTCCTCACTGCAAACTGGAGAGTCTGTCAATCCAGAAATTGAAAACAAATTGCCATCTGAATTTCATAAGATTGACGCGATGTGGATTCCAACAAAAAGACCAACGAAATACATTTGTTTGTACAAATGCTTTTGCCTTTAGTGGTTTCTTTGTCATTCCCATACGAAAGAATCAGTAATCTCTTGGAGTCCTGAAGGTTTCCAAAACGGTCTGCTTCGTGCAATTGCAACAAAAATCAACCATTCGCATTGCCGCTGCTTCCTTTGCCGACTCTCCACGATTCAAAACGTTCTGCTTCCATCCATTTACCATTGTTGCTCCTCCCCACCTACGCCTGTCTCCACTTCTGTTTGACTCAAGACTCAAGTAGGGTTTTCGGCTTCTTTTCGACAATACAATCATTGGCACCTGCCGCTTTGGTATAGCGTGTCCACACATTCGCGATTTTGTCGCGTTGTCGCGTCGTCGCGCGCGAAAACGTTGTCCGGTGCAACGACATTGCCATGTGTGAAGAACGAATCAGCATGCATAGTGTACTATACACAAGGCGATGTTGTCGCACCCGACAACTTACGCGCGCGACAACGCGACAAAATCGCGAATGTATGGACACGATATTACGCAACAGCAACCGCCTGGCGCGGGCTCTCCCTCGACTCGTCATATCACTATCACAACACCAAATATGCTGCCTCCTCTTTTGTTCTGCTGGCGTTTCCATTGCAGTTTCTTCACGAAGCCTCACCTGTTCGCCATACTGTGTGCAATGCCCGCAAACAAATGGAGGTCTTCCTGCATCAGAACTGTGACAGACTCAGACAGACACATCTTGAAATCTATGAAATAGTGTCCACATTTTCAATTGTTCTCAAAAGTTATCCACATTTTCAATTGTTTTCAAAAGTTATCCACATTTTCAATTGTCCAAACATTTGAACTTATCGACTGAACAATGCAGGACGGATTCCGCCCACATATTTCATTCTTGTTAGTTTTGTCCGCTCGTGAACAATCCCCTCACATATGGTTTCACTTTCTGCGTCATTTTGATGTCATTTTGACAGGCGGCAAGCAAAATTGTCAACGGTCCACGGTTATTTGGACCTCGTTACAGAACGTTGAGCCGAATTCGTGACCTCTCCTCTCTTAGTACCAGGGTGCGGCAACCAAGATATGGAAGAAAACAATAAAATTCTTTCCGCACCTGCAGGAGCCTCAAAAGGGTTTCATGTCACATATTGCGCCTCCCAAGTCCATCCAGCGAAATGCAAAGCGAATCTTGAGCAGAGGGCCAAGAATGGGAGATCAATTACCTCCGTGATTGGTGCTTTCGTGCATTAGTTTTTTATAAGAGACATATGGGCCCTGAGGAATTTGCGCTCGTCACTCCACAAAAAGTGTTTTTGCCGTTTGCAGATTTACTATTGATCCAAATATTCAGATTGTTGAAACCAAAAAAAAAGAAAATGAGTTGTGCAATCACTAAAAAACAAATGCATTTGAATAACAAACAATTCCAAATTAAATGGGAAATTCAAATTCATAATAAACAAATTGGGGCTTCGCCCCACTGCGACCTTCGGCCGCAACCGTGTTTCGGCGGTGCGTGTTCAGTTGGGGCCTCCACCCGCTGGAAGCTGCGCTTTGTCTCCTGTCGTTTTCGAGTTTTGTGTTCAATTGTTTTGCGAATGGAATTGACACTTTATTGACTTCGCTGCATTGATTGAACCTGGGCACCACCTTGCTGGTTTTGGAGGGAGTTTTCACCATTTGCACAGGCTTGCAACTGCCATGCATTGGCCATCTGCGTCTGGATTGGTTTTTGTCCATGTCGAACATGCATGTCTGGTTTCCACTGCAATTTCTCGAAGTTTTGCTTTGGCGAAAGTCAAAATTACATGACAAACAAAAAGTGCGAATGCTCTGTACAGGCAATTTCCATGGGCAATTTTTGTGTTGAGCGCAGGAAGGGCTCGTGCGCGAATTTGGCGTCGTGTGGATCCAGCTTTCTTTGACCGTGTATGGGGCCCCAAACTCCTTTTGATTCTATCGAAGGGCAGTTTTGATAAAAAATTGTTTCAGACCAAGAGAAAAATCCTTTGTCTTTGCACTTTCATTCTGCGGCCAAGGTCAACCCATCCTGTTTTGAACTGAAAATGAACTCCATGATCGGTTTTGAATTCGGCCAGAACAGATGCAGGGACATGGCGTTGTTGCGAAGTTGTGGCATTGTTGCTGTGCCTTGCAAGCAACAATGCACGAACAGCAATGCGACAATGCAGAGCAACAATGCATTGTTGCTGAATTATTGCAGCGTGGGTGGCGGCACAACCAACACAAAAGACTCCCCCGACAGATTGACGCGTGTGGGCACACACACGACGATTCAATTTTGAAAAAAAGAGTGAATTCACCTCTCGTGTATACTTTGCCCGAGGGTGGCGTCAATAGGCGGCTTTGAGTGAAAGGTTGCCTTTGATTTCCATCAACAATTCGTTTATTGCCCTGACTTTTGCCGGGAATCCAGAAATCCATTACTCACAACTGAAATGTAGCCGGCTGAAATCACACTCGGCAAAAATACGGCTTTTGACGATTTTTCACGATACCAACTGCCCATTCAAAAGCCTTCCCATTGAGCCGCACACATGGACAAATGGATCGGGGGACTGGGATAAACAGAACGGACTGAGGCAAAATGGGACTGATGCAGAATTTTTTGTCGGCCTCTGTCCAATTCTGCCCCAGTCCCATTCTGCCTCTGTCCCATTCTGCCTCCATCCCATTCTGCCTCAGTCCCATTCTGCCCCAGTCCCATTCTGCCCCAGTCCCATTCTGCCCCAGTCCCATTCTGCCTCAGTCCCATTCTGCCTCAGTCCCATTACTGCCTCAGTCCCATTCTGCCTCAGTCCCATTCTTCCTCAGTTCCATTCTGCCTCCATCCCATTCTGCCTCCGTCCCATTCTGCCTAGGTCCCATTCTGCCTCAGTCCCATTCTGCCTCAGTGCAATTTTGTCTCAGTCCCATTCTGCCTCAGTCCCATTCTGCCTCAGTCCCATTCTGCCTCAGTCCCATTCTGCCTCAGTCCCATTCTGCCTCAGTGCCATTCTGCCTCAGTGCCTTTCTGCCTCAGTCCCATTCTGCCTCAGTCCCATTCTGCCTCAGTCCCATTCTGCCTCAGTCCCATTCTGCCTCAGTCCCATTCTGCCTCAGTCCCATTTTGCCTCAGTCCCATTCTGCCTCAGTCCCATTCTGCCCCAGTCCCATTCTGCCTCAGTCCTTTTCTGCCTCAGTCCCCTTCTGCCCCAGTCCCATTCTGCCTCTGTCCCATTCTATCCCAGTCCATTCTGTCCCAGTCACCGGTTCCGGACAAATGCATCTAAAGTGTCCCGCAGTGTGCAAACTACACTCACACCCAGGGTTGGGTTTTGGCCGGCAAAAATTGGTTTTGTCCGAGCCGGTGGACAAATCTGGTTTAAACCGGTTAAAACCGGTCAAAACTGGTTAAAACCGGCCAAAACTGGTTAAAACCCCAAAACCAGCTATAACCGCCAATGCATCTTCATTCATGGAAAGTCAACAGTTCAAATTAAATCTGGGATCATTAATAGTACCCACTCGATTTCTAATTTTCCACTGTGCACACAGAAAAAAAGTTTTGCAAAGTTGCCTTCGTAAATTTAGGCACCAACAAGTGATGTTTTGCCCCCACAGATGGAGCTTTATCAAGCACAAATAAACAGATCCTTGGCCATTGTTGTGCGGAGACTGTCACATTTACCTACCTATCTAAATACGAACGATTAGAGGCCTCTTTGCTTCATTTTCATCCAAATTGTAGCAAATTGTTGCTCGCAGCTTAAAAGCAACTAAAAGTTGATGTCACTGCTATTGACTGCTTGTCTTGTAGAAAACTGTGATGGATAATGATATGGGATTTTGAAGGACATGCCTTGTACACCCTGGGCAACATCACTGAATGCTGCTTTGGCCAATAACCAAGCCTGACACTTATTACAGCGACAGATCGACCAGTTTGGCAAGAAATAGGTAATGACAGAGAAACTAGGTGGTTTTATCAAGAATCGAATTGTGCCTTCGACATGTTGTCCTTCCTGTACTTCCCAACCAGAGTGTTCTGCTGTCTCGACAAATCCCAACTTTCCACCGCAGCTGCAAAATCATACCAACCACTCTGACGCTGCTGCAAAACACGAACCAACAATATTGCTCCCTCGTAGGCCTTTTGGGATAGCACTGAGCAGTGTGGATCAGCATTTTTAATTCAAGCTTGCTTTTTCTCGACACGTATTTTTTCTGAAGATTTGCAATTAATTTTCCGTGTGCCTTTTAATACTGATATTCTTTCCTTTTCTTTGGTCATTAGGCCTTCGTGTTTAGGTACCGACCATTAAGATATCACAAAATGCAGATTTTTGAGGTCTGGACCGATATGTATGAAAGCTGATGAATCCTATGACAAAGATTAACAATAATTGCAACATTCTCTGCATCAAACCTCACTCATTTTTAGTTTTGACCAGTTTTGTCCGGTTTTAACCAGTTTTGACTGGTTGAAACGGTTTTGACTGGTTGAAACGGTTTTGTCCAAGCCGGTTAAAACCGGTTAAAACCAGTGGTTAAAACCGGCCGGTTTAAACCAGGACCAACCCTGCAGTCACACCCAGTAGATTACAAGATGAAAAATCAAAGGCGAATAACCTTGAAACTCATTAGACCTCCAACAAAACTTTTGCCAATGCCATGCTCATCTGCATTTGCAGTGCAAGAAGCCAATCCGGCTCAGCAAAAACCGCCAAACAGCTCAGTTATGTTCCGCAATTCAGAAAATCGGACTGCATTGTCTGTGTTCAGAATGTTTTCTTTTGTTTGTGCGAGAATGTGTCCCACTTTCTCCGATTGCTTACCACTGTCCGAGATAAAACCCGATCAAATTTTCAACGCAAATCGTGATAAATCGGGTGACAACCGATACAAAACATGGCAAAATATAGCAGTTGATGCGGGTCTATTGAGCGGGCTGATGTGGGGGGTCAATTTCACTCGTGGATGCAAGTATGAAAAATTATCTGTCACTTTTCTCGCAACTTCTGCCCTGAAAACATAATTATTTTTTGTGCTTGTGCTGGCGCAGGCGATGAGGATTGTGATTTCGGGGAACAGTCAAGGGCAAATCTCGAAATTCAAGTGCTCATCCGATGATGCGGGCTGTCCACAAAAATAAAGACAAACTTTTTTTCCGCCATTCCATTCTTCCCTCGAAGTCGCAATCACCCGAACCGTTGTCTCCGCCGTCCCCATTTGTTCATGTGGCAACAGTCGGACGATGCATCCGCGGATTGCGTGCTGCGATTGCCCTTCCCATTGATCTGCATTTTTTGTTTCTCAACGTTTTACTTCGCACTCAAATAAAACCCAAAACACCCTCCCGGCGACATATACGCTCCCTCTGAATCCCTGCTTCCTTCCCAGCCCCTGGCTCTGGTGAAATCCTATTCTCTGCCATATGTACAAACGCACGTAGGCACACTCCGCCTGCATCCCTGTTTCCTTTCCAGCCCCTCTCTGGTCCAATGTCCATAACAGAGGACGCGTATTTTGTCAAATAAAATTGTTTTTTTTTTTGAAATGGAGCACAAACACAGTCATCTTCAACCTTCATAGGTACCTACTTGTTGGGTATTTATGATGCCTATTAGTAGTCAAGGTCTAAAAGTCCATTGTGACGAATCCCTGTTGCGTGTCTGACGGAAAAGATGGTACTCCCACACCTCGCACCCTCTGTGACTCCTCTGCGGAAAGAGGATTTGCAGACCTTTGTCTTTTCACTGGCAAAGAGGGTTTGAGGGAATCCCCCGATGGATCTGCTTCAGTTCAGGCCGACATACACGTAGTCACTCGGCCGTGATATCGCCAAAAAAGGAAGAATCTTAAGGAAAATAATTCCACATTTGGAGCCCAGCTGCATTTGGAATAATTCCACACGCAAAGGGTTAAAACAAACTGTTTTAAAACAAAAATGTTTTTTTTCAAAGCCTTGTTTTAAAACATGTTTGAAACAATGTTTTAAAGCAATTCGTTTTAAAACAACCCTGTTTCAAAGAAGCAAAACTGCTCACTGCTGCGCGAACTCTCTAAATCAATGTGAAGTATGATTTTTGGAATAGATGATTAGAATAGAAAGAAAGGAAAATTGAAATTCCAAAAAGGCATTTGCAAACAGGCCAGGAATAACGGTTTAAAAATTGCCCAAATTTACCCTGAAAATAAGATACACCGCCCAGAAAATGTCTTTCCACAGAATTCACAACCCTGCTGAGTTTCACCACATTAATTTGCAACATTTTGCTGATTTCGTGCATTTTGCATCTCCAAGCCAGAATTCCCGGGAATTTACGAACACAACCTCTAGGTGGG
>JASGXE010010345.1:0-16963 GCA_030068105.1 Sinentomon sp. SZTP_YWyxl | reverse complement strand
AGGTACGAACAAACATAAATCATGAACAGATGTGAGAATAGTGCAGAGGACTTCCACTCTGTGGAAAGTTCAAAGTTCCAGAAAAATAGTCGCAATGTTTTCGAAGTCAGTCAAAAAGCCCCCCCCCCCAAAGTTTTCCCCAGAACTTTCTTCCCAAGAAAAATCCACTGCACCTTTCTCTCTCCCCAAAGAAAAGAAAGAATCATAATAATTACACCACAGCTGGAGGTAGGTACCTATGATACTGAGATGTGCAGCACAGATCATAAATTGGAAAACAAGGAAAAACAAGATCAAAATAGTTTCTGTTTGTAACCTGGTGGTTTTTCCATTACAAGGGGCCTAACTCACAAGATCTCTGCACATTTTAGACACTGGTGCACACAGGTAATGCCTTCTGGCATCACGACACACTGTCAGAGAAGGAGCTTACCGTACCGGCGGCGCTTCTTCAACAATCTTCTGGTGCCTCCGCTGTATGCTGCAGTCCCGTTCAAACAGATGTACGTGATTCTGATGCAAGTCGGAAAAGATTTGGACTTCAATGTGGCGTGGATCGGCGATGAATTTCTCCAGGAGAACGGTGTCATCGCCAAATGATTTCAGCGATTCGTTTTTGGAAGATTCCAGGGAAGTTTCAAAATCATCGCTGTTGTGGACAACCCGCATTCCCTGAAAACATGGGCAGATGAAAACTTAGACAGACAGATGAAAACATTTGTCATTTTTCCTGCAGATGTCAAATTCAAAACTGAAAAACAAGGCAGAGGCCCATCACAGGTAGGATGATAGGGCTCACTCACATATCAGGGAGAGAAAACTTTGATTTTTATTGACTCAGTGTTCACAGACCAATCTTGAGGGGACAGCAAATTTAACGGACGACCAGTGGCACAGAATTGTTTGCCGCTTATGGTGAAAGGAGCAAAATATAAAGAAACATCAATCAAGAACATGGTGGGTATCTTTCCAAATCATCCCAATTGCTGCCAAATCTCCGCCCACAACTGAGAAACACTGAGGAACCACGAAAATGAGCTTTAATTTCTAGAAGTTGGTTCCCTAGAAGCAAATAAGAAAGCAAAAGCAAACATTTTTTAAAAAAACTTGTCCATCTTAGACTTACATCTTCCGCATTTCAAATACCCTTTGGCAGCAGACAAAATGAAATCTTTACCAGCACAACAAATGCAAGACGACACCGAGACTTTCCTGCAACATGATGTCCCCTTTTGTTTCTCAATTTTTCCATTCTTCAAAAGTCCAATTGTAGCCCTGGCATAATGTTTTCGTAGCCTGGCTAGTTTAGTTTAATGCTGTCAACAGGGCACAACAGAGCGTGAGCCAACAATCCAGCAGGAAAAACAGAAATCAATAGGGTGCCAACAACTAACCTGCCTAATTTGCAAAAATTTAGTATGCATGTCCAACAGAAGAAACTAAACAAATTTAAAAATGGTTGAAAAACCAAAAAAGGTCTTTTGGGGCACATTAGCGGTCTTTCTTTTGCCCGAAAACATTCCATCAGCAACCAGAATTCCCTGACATTGCCACAACATCTCAAGGGAATGTCAACCCTTAAAACGTAGGTATGCGGTTGAACAGTTTCACATCCCTTTGGGTCCTCAACCTCCCCAAAGGAGTGCTTAGGGGTGGGACAAAATACCTGAGGTGGGTCCATCAAATCTTAGGATGGAAGGTCTGTTTCAGCATTTGGGTGGATGGAAGGTCCGTTTCAGCATTTGGGTAGGCAGGTACCTATATGAACGTTTTCAGTGGACCCGAAAGGCCTACCAACACATTGGTTTAACCTGCCGCATGAAAAATAAAGCAAGTGTGACCAAATTTCAGGTTGCATTTTCAAAACCCAACTGCAAACAAATAGAAAAAAAACAGTTTGATGGCAACCTTCCACCTCGCTTGTCACTGCAGATATCCGTAACAACAGGGAGCACGTCTGAGAGGCATATCATTTGGAGGGAGAGCTAGGCCAACGCCCTGTGAAGGGTTGTCCCTAAAGGTTCACACACCGTTCTTTTGGCTTGCTATCGTGGGAAGTCTGGCCTTTGACGCACCCTCAAAAATGAACCTCTCTGCAATAGTTTCACCTCAGATCCCCCGATTGCCCAAATGACATCCCTGAACTGGTAAGAGCAAAAATGGGCCAACCTTTCCACCTCCACCACGAACTGGTTTGATCAATATTGGGTAGCCGATGTTGATGGCTTCACTTTTCAATCTTTCAAGTGACTGATCATCTCCATGGTAACCTGGAATCACAGGAACACCAGCTTCTTCCATCAATCTCTTTGAGACGCTGTGAAAAGAAAGATGAGGCACATGCAGGCTGCAGCAGACAGCGATTCGTAGTGTATCTCAGCTTTGTACCTGCCTCCATGGATATCTCATCTCAGTTGAATGTGCTGACACTGGGAACCAGGTTTTTTTAACTTTTTCCCAATCAGAAATAATCAGGGTTCATGCTGGGAGCAAAAAAAAAAATATAGGATTTTCAACCCAAAAAAATTAGGATTTTCAACCTCAGAAAAATAGGATTTCCAACCCAAAAAATAGGATTTTCAACCCAAAAAAAAACTAGGTTTTCAACCCCAAAAATGGGGAAAAGGATCTTATCTTTCTGTTTCATGCATAAATCTTTGCATGAATAACCACCGGGGGGCGGAGAAAGGGACTTATTGGAAACACAATTTTTGTCTTCTTTTTGAAAAATACTTTTTCAAAAAAGAATTTTTGTTTTCTTTTTGAATCCAAAAACTACAAAACAACATTATGAAACATTGTGAAACAATTATGAATTACGAAAAAACATCAATTGAATTTAAAAAAAAAATAGGATTTCTATAGGCAACATGGAAAAAATAAGAAAAAAAGCTTTTGTTCAACAATATAGGAAAAATAGGACCGCGTGAGGCCTGAATAATTCTTGTAGGTACATATCTGGTAGTAAAATCAAAATGGGTACCTACAACTTCCACCTTGCACTCTGTCCGGTCTTGATAATGAATGTGCCTGCACCAGTCATTTGTTCTGGTTTAGTTTTTGGCTGCAGCACCCTTCTGGAGACTTTATACATCATCTTGCCTGCCTTCTCTGATCTGGATTCCATGCAATGCATGATGCATCCTGCCATATGTTTCATTCTTTTTTCTTTTCTGTTTTTTTCCTATTCATATCTTTGAAATTGAATTGCACTCTTTCCCCTTCCACACTTGTTGACTGCATCTGGTAATTTTTGCAGGACATTTAATTAGAATCAGAATTATAATCAATGCCCTCGCGAAGCTGACAATACCTAATTGTCAATTTTAATTTTGTGAAGCCCTATTTTAAGAAGAGAGCAGCAGCTCCTACATTTGGATAGCAAACTGGCACAATTTCTGTTTGGGCCACACTACGTGCACACCAGTACCTATCTAAACAACAGACTAGGAACTGCGTACTGACCTATATCGCCTAAAGTGGCTATTTTAATAGGTAATCATAGAGTATTTTTCACTTGAAGAAGAGTAGGTAACCCAGGCCCAACGGTACTCAGCCGGTTACCCAAGCCAAGAGCAACCCAGGCCCAAGAGTTGACCAGTCCACTCAGCCTGGGCTCCATCAACTGTGAAAACATGGTTGGAGGTAAGGACCTACCAAGTCCCTCTCATCTGGGATGCAGAAGATTTTGTGGAAGAATTATTGCAAAAAAAAAATTAATTCGGTGCCTGTTGCTGCCTGACTTTACCACACAAAAAATTGGTCTCAGACACAGAAATACCTACATCTTTATTTAAGAACAAAACAAAAACACCATTTTGAATGTGAATTTACTCAACAAAAGTCACAAATTCTCAAGATCCAGATTACCTAGTTGCTCCATTTTTGGCAGACAAACTCACAATTGTAGGTTTGCTCTTTTTTTTGGAGGGATACCTACCCCAGGGCTGCAAAAAGTCATGAGCATGGGAGCATTGCTCCCGTGCTCCCGACGGTTGTGGAGCAATGCTCGCGGACCATTATGGGCCAACCGGGATCGAAATGGGCCAGGGAGCAAAAAAAAGCTCTCCAACTTTCGACCGGGATCGAAAGAGATGAAGATTCACGAGTGGAACAAACCTTTTGAATTTTTGACCGGGATTGAAACGGGCTGGCGAGCAAAAAAAAGCTCTTCGGCCAAAATTTGACCAGGCGCTCCAAAATTCGTGCTCCAGGGCTCCAAACGACTTTTTGCAGCCCTGGGATACCCTACACACGTGTGCTCCAAATGTGGATTTGTTTTAGACATAGCTCTGGATAGTGTCAAAGTTGCCAGTAAAGATGCTTTCTTTCGCATTCCAATTGATTGGGGAGATAACCTCTGTGAAGAATTTCATCATGAAAAGATATACAGGGTGTGGCAAAAGTAACCGAACACCTGCTTCACTGTTGTTCAACAGCCGCCAGGAGTTGTGGCATGCCGGAACCTGTCAGCCCAGAAACTCTTGCACATTGGCTTGGGTTTCCTTGTATGGTAACGGTTATCTTATGGCTGGTTCTGGCGTTTGTCAGGTACTGAAATGGAGGCTGTTGGTGTGGAGTTGTTTGTGAAGGTGGGCTATGGTGTCTGATACAGGTGTTGGACGGTCGATCCCTCGCTCACTCCAGGCTGGGTTATGTTAGCCGAACCTAACGTCGCTAAACCAAGCCCAACCTGACCTAAACTAACCAACCTAGCGTACTGTTAATGATTGGCAAGCCAAATAACTGAGCGGAACAACACCGCCATCTCGTTTAGCGAAACCGGAAGAGACACGTTAAAGTCTCTGATCTCTCTGGTCGGTTGAAGTTTGTTATCGTAGTAAGGAAGCACATCCCATCATTTCTGAGCTGACAGGTGCCGACATGCCACAACTGAGGGCACCTGCTGACATGTTGAGACTTAGGTGTTCGGTTACTTTTGCCACACCCTGTATATTCTCATTGGTAATCTGGAAACACCTACCATACGCAACCAACCTTTTAATTCCCATATCCCTGATCGCAGATGGAGGAGGACCAACAAATATGATGCCAGAGTCTGAACACTGCTGGGCGAATTCTGTGCTCTCGGAAAGGAAACCGTAGCCAGGGTGGATAGCTTGCGAACCAGTGGCCTGGGCAGCATTCAATATGGCCGATGCATTTAAATAGCTTTGACTTGAGGCAGCAGGACCGATATGCACCGATTCATCAGTCTGGAAACACAAATCGACAAAATAAAATGGAAGGTAAGATCGGAAGCTGCTGAAGAAGAGAGGACTGGGTTACCCAGTCCCTGGGCACAATGTAAAAATACCAAATCCACTTGTAACAACCTTAAAAAATCTCAGGTGCCAGGCAATTCCCTATCTACCTACCCTCGATAGGTGTGCTTAAAATGATTTTCCTTTTCTTAGCAGACTCAATGTAGTGCCACGTGATTTTGCCGGAAGTGGCGTCAAGTGACAACGAGAATGTCGTTTTCTTGAACAAGCTTGTTCACTTTTGGAGAAAAGTGCAAACTCGTCTCAAATGAGAATTTCTATCCTTTTCATTTGTATTGACAAGACGATCATTTTCAAATGAGATACTCCGGACCCACTCCCAACCATTTGGTCAACCTCGAGTTGGTACATATATATCCATCGTAAAAAAATTTGGCAAGAAAAACCTACACAATTAATGGGTTCATATCTTGGCCAGATAGTGAACCTCACACCAGTAATGATGCCTCAGATCTTGAATCTTGCATTCTTCTCTCAATTCAGGTGTGGCCTCTCCATACAACTTAAAAGTTATCCAGGGTTAATCAACTTTGAAAATGCAATTTGGCAAAGATATCTCCAGGATGTCTCAAAGATAGTTGTGAAGAGCCAGTCCAGGTAAATCACCTCCTGCGAGATCAGCACGAGTGGGCTTTGCCGATACCTATTTGTTGCAGTCAGAACATCTTGTTTCAGGTGATAAATCCATCTACAATATCAGGTCCTGGAAGATTGTCAGGAATCCTGTGATCTGTTTTGCCACAATTAGTTTGGTATCCTTTAACGAGATTTTTAATATCACAACTACAAAGTCAGTGGAAAGTAGAAATCTACAACCACATTCAGCATGTTGTTGGCAATGACTTCTTCTTCCGGGATGAGCCTGAGAGCAGTTCATTCACCAACATTGTTCCTTAAAATGCATCAGAATTGAATTTATGATGGACTATCATGTTTGCGCATGTGTTTTTAACTTTGGTGACCATGTCACATTTTGTGCAAAAATTTGATTACTGTACGATGAACCACTGGATGGAAATTTAACTTTGTTTCGTTAACCACTCGACAACTTGCCGAGATGGTATGTTTTTGATATGTTTTTTTTTTTCTTATCTTCGCCATATTACTGCACCATTGATCAACGTTTAAGTGACACGCCATACACGGGTGGTGACCCCATGCACACGTGTGCACATTTCATTTCCACTCGTGACAGGATGTTTTTGAAAAAAAATGTCAAATTTTGTTCCTCTGAATTGACCTCTGAACTGTCCCAACAGATTCGGTGAAAAAAAAAACAAAATTAACCTCCAAGCACATTTTCTGCTGAAAAATTGAACATCAAACAAAAGAAATTCACTGCCTAAAATCATAACACCTGGAGGAATGTCTTAACTTTCAATGTTTCCATCGAATTCTGGCCAGTGATGATTTTATTAGGTCATAAAACGACAAAACTTGTCATAAACCAAGCCCACGGAACATCACTTCTTCTTCGACGACGTTTTTAGACCCGGACACCTTTTGGCATGTCACAGCTGTTCAGCACAGCTTCATCTCCACAGCTCATGTGTTATCCCAGAAATATCGACCTAAACACTTTTTACCACGTCAGGTGCGACACCAACCTTCGATGCAGGTGAAGAACATTTCACACTCCAATGCGGCCTGGCCGGGAATCAATGGCCGCAGTGGCACCATCTCACAGAAGAAGATGGAAGTTCATGTGGCGCACAGCTCTGCACAAAGGTGGATGCCAGTGATGATTGTTTTGTCCTAAACCAGTTGGCGTGGTCGAAGAGCACACGCATCTGATGCGAAAGGGCCGGGTCCAATTTCCGGCCAGGTCGCATTGGAGTGTGAAATGTTCTTCACCTGCATCAAAGGTTGGTATCGTACCTACCTGATGCGATAAAAAGTGTTCAGGCCGATATTTCTGGGATAACACATGAGCTGTGGAGATGAAGCCTTGCTGAACAGCTGTGACACGCCAAAGGGTGTCTGGGTCTAAAAACGTCGTCGAAGAAGAAGAGATGTTCCGACAACAAACACTCGACACAAAGCCGCAACACACAAAATCCCAAATAAACAAAGGATTTTTGCGAGGTTGGTTGAAACTCCTATGCTGAATTGTTTTGTCAAAGACCTATATTTTTGTTGGAAAAAATAAAAAAAAAATTTGCACTCAAAAATCATTTTTCACTGAACTGAGTTCCCCGCCGTGCCTAGGTAGGCCAGGCGCAGGTAGATCTTAAGTTCATGGGAAGGTAACCTATAGTAAACTTCAATTAGGCAGCTCACCAACTTTAAATGCTGTGAATTCCTGTCTGCATCACTGTAGACAGCAACCGTCTTCACTCCCAATTTCCTGGCTGTCAACGCTATTCTGCATGCTATCTCACCTCTGTTTGCAATCAGCAGTTTACCTATCTTCCGTCGGGCAGGTGCTGCTTGGCTTGCGTACCTTCTCAATTCGAAGCAATTTCCTCTTCTCGTAAAGATAACACCCCCACGTTGCAATCGCAACTTGTGAAACAAACAAAAATTCCACTGCAATTGCATGGCATCAAAACCTGTTAAAAGTAAAAGTCATGTCAACGCAATAGGACGAATTTCTTTTCTCCAAATCTTTGTCCAGCAAGCAACTACCAACATCCCCAATGGCTGAATAGTGAATGGTGAGCCGAGAGTGGACTGTCTCCTTGTGTCCCCTTCCTCTTTCAGTAGGTACGGGTCTCAGACAGCCAAATTAAAGTTATGGAGAAAATTGCTGCAGTGCATGGTGCCCATGCATATGGGCCTTTAAAGGCATTGCAGCTTTCTCAGAAAGTCTCGGCATGGCAAAAAAATTTACATTTAGAGCATGCAGATGGGTTGATGGAATTATTGGTACCTAACGTCTAATTTTTAGACCGCCTAATTTTTTTTAGGTCTAATTTTATTCATTAAGAACCATGGTGATATCTGCGAAAAGTTTCTTCTGGTTTTATTCTCTGTCTCACTAACAACCAATTGCATTCCATCCGACTGGAAGCACAGTATTGTAAAGCCCCTGTCAAAAATGGCATGATGTTGTCCAATGATAGTTTTCGACCTATCAGCCTGATAATAATTGCATCTGCTAAATTAATGGAGAAAATTGTCGCTCGCTATTTATATCGTCTTCTTGAAAGCCAGAACTTTTTCTTCCATGGGCAACATGGTTTTCGTTCCAAATTCTCTTGCGAAACCCAACTCACAAGCTTTGTCCACGATATCTCGGTTGAACTGGGAAAGTCCTTGCAGGTCGATGCTACTTTCATTGTCTTGGTTAAGGCCTTCGATAGGGTCTCTACTCATCCGAATCAGATTCTAACTAATTTTCCATGCCTTAACTGCATAAAATGTGCATGTAGGTACCAACGCAACTGTTTCATGTGTTTAACACCAAAATTTCATCACAACCGCAGCCATATCGCTGCTTTCGGTTATTACACAGTGAAATTGAGCTCCAGGCAGATGACAGGCTCATTTTCATTCTCCCGATGGCAATGGATTGGAGGGCCTTTGATTTTCCATCTTCAACTGATCCATTAATTTAAATCAGGTAAATAATGAAAATAAAGGCTCAACAAAAGCATGAGTATGATTGCAAATGGCATATGGGGATAATAGGTAGGTGAACCCCAAAGCATCTCGATACAGACTCGATATAGAGTTTGTCTTCCATCTTCACTTTTGTCAGCACCTACTTTTCTTGTATAAAAAGGACTCTCATGCCAGTATGGCCAATCAACCAATTATTTTTGCAATAATTGACTATTGCTCAATCAATTTAGTTGGATGATTTATTTAGAGCAGCGAGGATTATCTTCACAAAACAAGCTAATGTCCCCAAGCCAGCTCCTCTCACCCGAAAAAGCTCTAGCAACCCGACTTCAGTTTTATTGTTTAAATATCTCTGAGATATCTTCCGTTGTCTGGTTTCCTCAAAGTTTTGACATTTAAACACATAGTGGACTTCATCCCCCAAATCCCCTGACTTGCAAAGGTGGCAGAGACGCACGTCATGCTCGTCTTCAGAACCAATTTTTAGCCTTCGATCAACAGGTAAAAGACCCCCACATACAAATCTTAGTAAGGCTATCTTAAGATTGTCTGGGAGAGAACTCTCCAGGAAGGTCCCTGTTGCGAATACTTCCCTCAGTTTTCCATATAATACCCCCCTTCTACTATTATTCATGGAAGCCCACCATAGCTGCACAAATTGGTCCTGCATCCGCTGCAAGACAACACCTCCAAGTGGTAACCTACCATGTCCATGGTATGGGTTGGGGGGAAGGAATATGCCTTCTACCCAAGCCTACCCAGTAGTCGATCTAGTGCTTGGCACCAGTTTTTTGCAAGGCGTCCGAGTGGAGGAGGTCCACTGCTTAACAAAAAAACGGTACATTTCTGCAGATGGATGTGATAAATCTAACTTGTCCAGCCTTTGCCAAAAGTTAATCATTCGGCTTACCGCTTTTGAGTGTAATGTTGCCCTTCCAGTTTCTCCATAAATATAGTAATCTGCAGTAGATTTCCCAAGGCACAGCATGTTCTTGATAAAACCCTTATGTACTACCTCGGCTCGACAAGTTTGGAATATACCCCATCCAAATCTCAGCCCCATATAATAGGACCGGTTCCACAATCCTGTCAAACAGAGTGAACTTGTGGCTGATTTTCATCGGCCCAATCCTGTTCATTCTAGTTCTTAGCGAGAACAGTGCTCTGCGACCCATCTGTGTCCGGTCAATCACAGCAGAAGCAAGTATTTTGGAATTGTGGAAGGTAAGACCCAAATATTTATAGTGATCCACTACCTGCAATCTTTTACCGCTAAGAAACCAAGCAAAATCAATCTCCCTGCGCCCCTTATTGAAAATCATCACCTCAGTCTTCTCAGCATTTATAGTCAATTTGTTTCTTTGACAGTAACTTGCAAGATTGCAAAGGGCCAACTGCAGCGCCTGTGGGTCTTCTGCCAGAAGCACTGTGTCATCTGCGTAAAGAAGCGCAGGAAAATTAACTTTTGCCGAAGTTCCTTCCAACACAATGAACTTCGTATTGTTATTACTCAAATAATCAATCATGTCATTAATAAATAAAGAAAACAACAATGGGGACAGAACATCTCCCTGTCTCACCCCAATATTTACATGAAACTCTGAGGATAATTTATGATCCCACCTTACCTTAGCTCTTAGGTTTTTATGCATCTCTACTATTAAGTTGTAAATGCCCCCATTCAAACCCATATTCCTCAGTTTTGCAAACAACAGCTGATGGTCCACGAGATCGAAAGCCTTCTTAAAATCCACAAAACAAGCAAACAATAACTTGTTTTCTTTTCTCTGCTTGAAAAGTTGGGCCAAGCTACTCAAAATAAAGATATTATCCATGACAGAATAGTTTGATCTAAACCCTGCTTGCCATTTTGTCAATTTGCCTGTTGCCTGCAACCAGGGTTGGAAAAAACATGTTTTTTTCTCAAAAAAAATAAAATAAAATAAAAAACGTTTTAAACGTTTGAAACATGTTTTTTTTTTGTTTCAAACGTTTTTTTTTCATCTGTATTTTTCCCGTTTGTTTAAAACGTGTTTTAAACATGTTTTAAACAGTTTAAAAACGTGTTCCAAAAGCTGCCAAGGCTAATTTTGCAACCTTGGTGACAATGATACTTGAAAAAGGCAACAATAATGGTTTTAATAATGAAAAAACGTTGAAAATTGAGTAAAAAAGCAAAAATATTTTTTTTGTTTTTGCAATTGTTTTAAACAAAGCATTTCAAACGAGTTGCGGTTGTTTTAAACATGTTTAAAACAGAATTTTGTTTTAAACAAACTGTTTTAAACAAGTAGTGGTTGTTTAAAACATGTTTAAAACAGATTGTTTTAAACAGAATGTTTTAAACGAACAACCCTGCCTGCAACCATCGTGAGAGTCTCATTTTGATGAGCCCAGATAGGATTTTCCCAAAGTGACTAAGCAAGGAGATCCCTCGATAATTTTCCGGATTTTGGTTGTCCCCCTTCTTATGTATGGGTATCACAATACTCTCTTGCCAGACTTTAGGATAGATGCCCAACTTCAGAATCTGATTAAAAAGCCTGGTCAATATGGGAGATAATGCTACCACACCTGCCTTAAAGAACTCAGAGAGCAGATGGTCTGGACCTGGAGACTTATTATTTGCCAATCTTTTGATGGTCTGATTAACTTCCTGGGGTGTAAAATTTTCATTTAGTTCACCCATCAGCCACTCATCCTCACAATCATTGCCGACTTTGGCATAGCAATGGTCCCGTGAACTATTATTTCCCCAATCAGTGATTACACAAGAGTAATTATGATCACTTTCCACCCATTGTCTCTTAAAAATAGGATTTGCCATCCAGTGCTCAAAGTGTCCTGAAAAAAGGGCAGGAGCGCTTTTTTGAAAAAGGGCACAAGCAAAAATTTTAGGGCACTTCGTTTTTCAAGGAGGGCACTTCATCCTTCAATGAGGGCACTTGATCCTTCAGTGAGGGCATTTCGTCCTTCATGGAGTGCACTTGGTCAATCAAGGTGGGCACTTCGCCCATCAAACAGGGCACGAAATTGTCAATGGTATATGGTGGATCAAGGTGCATAGCAAGACATAAGGATTCATTGTTGTCAAAATTGAGTTGTTGATGTTTGACAAGTTCCAGATTGCCTCTCGAAGCTTTATTACGCCCTTTTTTACGCCTATTTTTCTTTTCTGAGAAGTGTAGATTTTCAACGAGACATCAAAATGTTATGATATGACACTGCCTCTGTTTTCACATGGTGTTGTTGCGGCAATATTTGTTTCGGTGCAATGCACCAGATCTACACATATCTGGAAAAGCACAAAAGTAAAGTCCTAAACCATATGACGGATCACTGCGGATGAGAAGGTATTGGCTATGAATTGTGGGTTTGCCCGACATTTGCAGGAAAAACAAACTTTCACAGTAAAATAGAAAAGATCGGCATAAAACCAGAAATGGAAAGAACCACTGTCCTGAGAGTTACGAAATCATGGTTGCTATGCTGTTTTGAAAAATCGGAATTCCCTGAGTTTACCAGGTTTTCCAGGAGTATTTTCGGTTTTTCCATAGAGTTCATTATTTGCTAGAAATGCTAGCAAGAGAATTGGTCAAATGGGGACAAGACAAAAATGGGATAATAAAGACAAAAAGGCAAGCTAAGAATGTTCTTCAGTTGCCATCATAGGAAATTCAAAAAAATGCAAACTAAAAAATGTAATGGAAACTTGCTTCCTTTTTTGCTGGTTTTTTTTTTAAATTTCAGTTTTCCAGGTTTTTTTTCACAAATCCCTGAGATTTCCAGGTTTCAAAAAACTCCCCGAGTATTCCAGGTTTTCCAGGATGGTAGCAACCATGGAAATGTTTCACGAAAACAGGCGAAATTGTTGCGAATAGGATTAGGGGCATCTGAGTTGCCCTGTTCAGAATCTTCATGACGCACGTGTATAGTGCCGGCGGAATTACCTTTCACCTACATATACAAAATTGCAACTGTTCAGATTTTAGCAAAAACTCCATGCTGTATAAATTAAAGTGCCTCATTTATGAACGAGGTCAAAATCTGACACCTCTAGACAGCTTTGTTGCGACCTGGGGCTTTAATTTCTACCGCCTGCAAAATCCCACATAAGAGTAAAAAGAAAGAAAAAAAAGTTTCGGAGGCAACGTTTAAATGGGGAAAACACATGTACACGAAGATTAATTCCGCCGAACCTATACACAGGCAAGCCCATAGCATTGTTTTGCACGAAATTGAATATAAGTTTACTCGAGCAATTCTTCTTCTTTTCAAATCGAAAATCACTCGACTCAATCACTTGACTCCAACCACAATTTCCTGAGAAATTGAATCCACAAAATTCAAATCTCTTCTCTTTTCACATATGACACAATTGCAAATGGCAGGTGGGGCCAACTCCGCCATTATAAGTTAATAAGTTTCCTTCCGCCATAATTAAAAGGGCGCCAGGTTTTTGTGCAAATACCTGCTTTGCATCAGCATCGCGACGAGTTGAGTATTTGGAGTTGAATTCTCGGAGAGCCATTTAGCCATCATATTCGTCTCGAAAATCTCGATCAAAGGAAAAACCACCACTGCTCAGTGTGAATGCCAATTTTGATCACCCTGCCTTCGCTTTCGCTGCTAAATACAATAAAGAGGCCAAGGAGCTTGCCGCAATAAACTGAATGTGAATTTCGCACCCGCAAGCAAGGACATCAAAAATCAAAACCTGTCGTCCAAAAATCAAAACCTGCTCAAAACCTTTCATTTGATGGGAACCTCTTTTGATGGGATCTTTTTCTTTTCCCTGACATGGCAAAATTTGAAATTACATCTGCACACATATATTAATTTAATGTTCAATAATTGTTCATTGTGTTTGATGACATGACACCGGAATTGACTCAACGTTTTGAATGTGATGAATCATTTCAACAAACTTCCTTTCTTCGGACGTGTCGGAAACGATGAAACATTGAACAAGGGTATGTGATGGTAATATTTTTTGATTTTTTTTTTTTTGTAACTGCCTCTGGAACAACACTGGTAACAACACTGCATTCCTGATGATTCTATGTTGTCTTTTTTCTTTTTTCTGCACTCCGACTCATTCACGCTTGCATGGGTCTTTTTGTTTTCTGGCCTCCTTCGTGGCCTCATCACGTCGGCGATGAGGGGTCGCGCCACTTTTTGTTGCCGGCTGTTGACCCCGCAGTAAAAAAATAAATAAATAAAATAAAAAACCTTTCAATGCAAACACTTAATCAGTCAAAAATTGAATCTTCAAACCAAACCTCAACACATGCAAATCCAGAAAGACACGATTTTGGGACTTGTGAGTTGTGGCCCCGAAAAGCGTTCCCACAGACCTCCTCGTGGGAGCCCTGTGGGAGCACGTTTTCATAGTTTTTCGTTTGTGGGAGCGCTTAGGGCTCAGGGCATGTGGGAGCTGCGCTCCCACACCCTCAGGGCGGGCAGGAGCGCACGCTCCCAGAGCTCCCGCACACTTTGAGCACTGTTGCCATCACATCTTTTGTTTGGATAACAGCATTCACCACATTTTCAAGATCTCCAACATCTCTGGGGGCCTGGCATGTCAAGTTAGAAAAGTACCTACTTTTCAAGTTGATCAATTGTTATTTTTCCTCTCTTTCCTCGGTCCTTTGTTGCTTTCCATCTTCTCCAAAATGCAAGCGGAGCTTTACTCCACTGGCGAGCTACCCTATCAGTCTCTTGTCTGAGGAATTTCGCCCACTCCCATCTAATATGTGCCCGATATCGATTTCTTAAATGTGTTGCCCCTTTATCCCCAAAGTGTCTATTCTGCAGCGCCCTACGAAACTCGACGGCAAGCTTTTTACAACATGGCCTGTACCAAGGGTTCTTCCGTACCAATCTGTTTTTCTGGAATTGCCTACCCAACCTTACTCTGAAGCAACTAGCTGCCTCCAGCACTCCCATTTGTTATCATTTTGACGGCCTCCTCAACTGATATGTCCCCTGCCTCCAACATGTTCACTGCCTCAGATAGCCTATCCAGGATCCTTCAAGAGGTTAATCTTGAGGTGAATTCTTCCGAGAGTTGAGCTTTCCATCTGTAGGTGTAAGCTTGATCACCATTTGAATCCCTCTCAGCTCTTTCCTCCTTTCTCTGGGAAGGCAGAATGATCTCCACCTCCACCACTGAATGTTCAGAGAAAACAATGGGACCTGATACGTTAAAGTGCTCAATCTTTTCCATATTGTGGGCTCGTGTCAGCATTAAGTCAACAGTGCTCTGTCCCTGGCTTCCATGAAAAGTAAAGGCGCCAAATGGATCATCTCTGTGCTGACCATTAACGATGACAAACCCGAGCTCTGAGCAGAAATTTAGCAACTCACGTCCTCGCCTATTGCACACTGTATCCATGGTTGTGCATCCATCCACAAGGTTTTGGTATGCTTCTGTGGCCTGATTCTGTCGTCCTCAATTACCCACCCTGGCATTAAAGTCCCCAAAAACAAATAGACTGTCCACATCAACTGTGGTGTTTGCTCCCAAGTAATCCACAAGAAACTGCAATCTAGCCTCAAGATTAGCAGCTGGGGATATATACATAAACAGCAAATATTGGGTTTTACCCCCTTCATTACATATGTTAACGAGCACACTGTCAAAATCCAACTTTTGAATTGAAGGGCCTTTTTGGATAAGGGCGTAAGTCGAAAATTTTCAAAAATCGTTTTTTTGCATTTTTGGGAACTTTGGACAAGGGCGGATGTCTCAAAATGGTTTCCACTCCCCAAATAACAACTTTTACTTTCAGCCTTTCTCCAGTGTTGCAGGATGCCAAACATTTTTTCGGATGAGGGCGGTGTGCATGGGCGGTTGGCACGGAAGAGTATAAAGGGCGAACGGCGAAAAAGGAAATGAAAAAGACTGCCAGCAAGTGGCCGTGTCCAGTGAACAGACGTAACTCTGCTTTCGAACACCTGCGGTGCGGTTCGATTTTCGTAATCAGCGAGCAATATCTGAAGAGGTTTCAAAAAAGTCAGCGGCGTTCCGTCTGTGTGTGCATGATGCGTCAATAATAAACATCAATTTTAACTTTGTCAAATGCAATCGCAACAGGGTGGGCCGGTGATTCTGCCTGGGCATGAACGATGAGGGCACTGAATTGGGAATGGAGAGGCACATTTTTTTTCCCAATCCACTTCCGCATGCGCGTCTCTGATTGGCTGTTGGGAATTCCAGCCAATTTCAACGTCCAATTTTCAAAACCAAACTTAACCAAACCTAACCTGACCAAACCTAACCCTATTGCGACCCCAGAAAGAGTTGCGAAGCGGTGGCAAACCTGCCAAATGGCAAAAAGCGGTGGCAATGCAAAAATCGCAAAATTGATGACGTCACAATTTGAGACGACGTGATTGGCTGTTGCGAGCTCCTGGTCCGCGGAAGTGGATTGGAAAAAAAATTATGCAATGGAGAGGGGGAAAATGCACGTGCTTCTCCTGGCATTTTCGAAAACTTGAAGGGCGGTGCGCTCACAGGCCGGGTCCTGTCCGTCCAGGTAGTGACTGATGACCACGGCTACTGTTCGACATGATCACAAACACTTGCTAGCAGCATTGGTCGTCAGAATGAACGTGGAGATACGCGGGAATGTTGTGAAATGGGTGTGTGCTTTGCAGAGTGAAATGCATTGTTGCGCACTAAGTCAAAATTTCAAAGGTTTGCGACGTTTCTGTCGAAACGACTAAATCTGTCTGGAAAACTGCCATGGCCTGAAGTTGTGATGGCTGTTGAACCTTACCCAATTGCAGGCAGCTCAATCCGAACACCCTGTCATTGCGATGCAGGCACTTGCTCGTTAGCCTTTTGTCATTCCCGATGAAAACAATAAAAACACAATTGTTTTTTTCTCGCACTGAACAACATTGAACGCGTTTGTTGTCGACCGTCCCCGACGTCAGCCACACCAAAAAACAGGTGCGATTATCGTTTCCATTTTCGCCGTTCATCCTTTATCTGGAAAGGATTATCGATTTTGGAGAAAGGCGGCTTTGATTTTCACCAAAGTTTGCTGCATTTCTTCCATTCAGAGTTCCTGGAGAGAGGCGGAATTGAAGGGCCGTAGTGC
>JASGXE010010344.1:0-16349 GCA_030068105.1 Sinentomon sp. SZTP_YWyxl | reverse complement strand
CCAAGGTTGCCTCCATTTCACTCGGATTCAATATCATTGTGTTCTTTAATCTTTTCCCAAGCTCTCGATCCACCCCATCCTTGCCGGAATATGCCCGCCTTCCCAATTGAGCCAGAGGCATGTGCATTTGAGCACAGTTCAAGAGAAGAGAAGCCAGGGGTCTTTTCATTGGCTTTTCCTTGAGCTGAGCAATGAGCAAGACTTTACCGTTAGCACTTAGCACGCTGATAAGCCAATCCCAGCTGCGCCGCTTGTTGGTGACGACGCAGGAATATAGTCCCCAGACGTTAGTCTCAAATCAAAGGTTTAAAAACGACAGCCCCAAGACCTTGTGGAACTGCGGGCCGGAATCACAGCTGAAGCGGCTGCCACCATGCCCGTTATGATCAGGAACGTGGTAACCGAATGGAGGAGCCGACTCCACCACTGCATCGCAGCCGACGGGGAGCAGTTTGTCTCCTGTGCCGACAAACAAGCTACGTTAGTGAACAGAAACTTCTTTCCACCCAGTTTTTCAGGCGGTTTGAAAAACTGACAAGAAACTTGCATTTTCATCGGTAAAAACGACTCGTTCTGAAAACACAGGCATGCGTCAAGTGGCCGCCGCCAGCAGCACAGCCATAAGGATAGTTTTAATTGAATAGATGTGTATAAATTTCTCTCGGAAAACGCACTGTTACTGCACGCAAGCGCTCTCCCCTCATTTGCCATGTGGTCTCGGTTCAAAGAGGTTAGGTTCGGTTTATTTGCTTTTAGTAGGCCTACAGTCACCATGTCTGGAATTGTCGATCCCCCACAGAATACCCAATTAAATTTCATGCAAACTGAATACCTATCCGTAATGGGACCCTATACGGGCTTTTCCAAATACCCTTATCTGTCGCATACGATACGGTGAAGGATATAGTGGATGCGAGTGTTGAGGTCACCTGCTCTAATATCGCAAGAACAACTTGAATTTCACATTTCACAGCATCGTCGGGAAAAGGAATTGTCGGAATTAACGATTAGAAGGCTCGGTCACGCAAGCCTTTGCTGCCCGCTCAATGAAGTTACTATTTGCACATATCGATCGCTGGTGGAACAAATCGAACAATATCGCAGTCAGTTATGGCCCAGCTGGTAACCTTTTTGCTGTTATCGTTTCTCGGATCGCGCGCTAAGCTATGTCGGCCTGATCTTGGTATGAAATTCGGAAAAATAATTACTAAAACGTATTTTTTGATGATTCTTTTATGTTTAACAAGAAGTAAATATGATGATATAAGTAATTTTATGTTTTATACGGAGCTGTCCAAAATTGCATTGGAAAGTTTCAATGCTCTAGTTAAAACAGTTGCATCCAATTTCAGTAGGACTGTTTTCAACGGGATGATTTTTCATGTCTCACAAATATGTTATGCTTGGTTGCGGCACATGCTACCGTTGATTTAGAATGGCGCCTGAGTTTAATGAGAGTCCCATGTACCTATACAAGAATGAACAACGAGGACAAGAGTGTAGACGTATATGAATTGGTTACATGTATTTACTGTTATTGTTTATTTTTTACTTTTATGACGTTATTCGCGGACAACTTGAGAGAATCTTACTTTCCCACTGACGCCAAGAAAACTTAAGTTGGCCCGTATAGGCCATCTTGTGGAGACCAAAGATATGGAACAATTGGAATCGTAGAAGGGCAAGCGCGCCAATTCAACGCTCCCTCCAAAATCGCAAAATCTTTTCTGCAAAAAGATGATTCTTACTTCAAATGGTGATAATCGTGGGACTCCGGCGATGACAAAAATGGAAGGTGGTATCCAGAATGTGAATTGAGCGTGTTAAGGCTGACCAAAGTGAACCAGGCCCAAAACACAGCAATATGTGACCCCATTACTAGCGGACCAATCATAGCCGGCAAAAGATTCGATAGGACGTGTTCCAGTGGATGGCAATAAATTGCTGCAATTGCGATCGGTGACGTCCATTCGTGGTGCTGCTTGTGAACGTTCTTGTAGAACAATTTGGTATGAAGTAACCTGTTGCCAAGAAAGTAAAGGACGTTGCTTTTAACATTTCGAATTGTTATATTAACGGTCTTTTATATACGGAGCCATTCTGAATACGCGGGCCATAGGCGAGTTTTTCAGACTTTTGAAAGCACGGCGCAATGTAATTCCCCATTTCGTATGCGCCTCAAAAAACACATTACATGAAGGAATGCATTTAACAGCGCTTACTAGATGGGGAATAACATTATTGCCCCGTGCTTCAAAAGCCTGACAAAAATCTTCTATGGCCCGCGTATTTTGAATGTCTGAGTATATTTGTCATTTGTAATTGAAGACAAACAATAAAGAAACATAATCAGTCAGCAGCAAAACCTATGAAGTCTCCTTGGGATTTCCAGCGCGGACTGTGATCCCAAAGAGCCGCAGAAGAGACTAAAAAGGAACGATAATTCCACGAACTATACGGAACTTATCAAATGTCCTCGAACGTAGACAATACTTAAAGTACTGGTAACACAGGGGCCATCCAATTTCAACAGGCCTTGGTGCAACTCCAAGCCTCACACGAGTGTCGTGATGTTTTGCGGCGCATGCTGCCATTGATTCAAGGCGCCTGAGTTAATAATGAACTCCAATGTTCGAACACGTTTGATGAGGAGTGCATAGAGGAAAAGAAATCCCCTTCAAAGAAAACAACGTTTCAACCTTGGTTTTTTCGATCCCTCAAATTACAGTGAACAAATAATCAACCAATCACAATTACCCGTTATAGGGGCATAAATTTCAACAAAATCTAAACCACATGTACCGAAACACAGTTCCTAAATCATCATTGGCTACTCCCAATGAAGTGGAAGTCATTGGTGCACCTGCCCGTTTTTTTATTAAAATATGCCTGCAAAGGCCAGCTTGTGAGGTGCACGCACGTGTCTTCCATGTTCCAGAACTCGGACGTCATCTCTGAACGAATAAAACCAACAATGAACTCAGGAATCACATAAGACTCATTCTCTTCCAATATTTATCGGCCTGCTGAATGGAGTGCGCGGCGCGACATTATTTTCCCATGAAAAACTCAATTCTGCACATCTATTGCAAATACACAGAAGTCTGGAAGTGCCCAATCGTGTGAGCGTTCAGTCAGGAGGCACTCACAAAAATAGAAATTAATAAGCTAAATAAGTACGTCCTTAAATCATCACCATAGCTACTCCAAATGAAATGCAAGTGATTGGTGATCTCGCCAGCTTTGATAAAAATGGCCATATGGGCCTGTATTTATTGTTTTTTTATTCACTTGGCTGCAACCCCAATTTTATTTTATACAAACATTTCGGTTCTTTTTTTTCGTTTCTATCCGACTGCAGGAAATCATAACAAAGTGTTTTTGCGATATAACAAAGCAAAGTTGAAAAGAAGTGTAAAATGTTGAAAAGCAGGATAAAATGCATCTTATCACATGCCAGCAGCGGCAGCCGCAGAAGGAGGACGAATTGCAGAATACAATCAGCAAGGCAGGACATTTAATGTAGAACAAGCGAAGTGATGCATGACGTACAGCCAATGAAGGAGTATCAGTCAGTTTTAATAGCACACAGAGGTCACAGCGAGTGGCCATCCAAGTGAGAGCACAAAACTTTCACAAAAGAGATAATTTAACAAAGCACAAATTTTCCCTTAATAATTAAGCAAAGCCATGCATTTCCCATGGTGCAAGATGCCAACAAAGGAAAAACGAATAGCATGAGCAAATTGATGAATGTTGTCAATATAGATCTATATATAAATCTGTTTGACAACATTGATAAATTGATGAACACCATATTGATAAATCTTCCTATCGGAAGGAGGTGAGCTGACCGCAACCTTTCGTGACCTTTCTGTAGCCTGATTTGAGCCCGTTAGACATTCACATATGTGAGCATCGAAGGAATCTGCTATTTCCTGCAAGAAAACCGCAGCTAATTTCGAACATGTCAGCTTTAGAAAATGACATGTTAAAAATTTCCAAATGATCTTTCCACAAATTTTGAAGCCGAAAACTAAATCATCTCGCTGCGTGCTTTACTTCTATCAACAAGCGGGCATCCGTGACTCAACCAAGACAGGGAATTATTGGTACTTCCAAAATCGACGGCATGCATCCGAGAGACGCCTGATGTCAAAGCCACCGGCTGCAAAAGCGAAAGCCGCTGAACTTATCTGAAAAGTATGGTCACGTATTTAGGAAGAGTTCCTGACATATGCACGTTTCAGATTCAATGAAAGATTGGACAGGATGTACCATGCACGAAATATTGAACTCTTTTCGCAATATCAGCAATTACGATCCTTTCTATACCGTTAATTTCGAGCGAAATTTTCGAATTTCTTTAATGCATTGTGCGAAAACAAGTACAAATCCACATTAAGTTGAGATTCATTTCAAATTTCAGCATCCATTTTGGTATCGCCTGCGCTTTCCGTTGGGAAATTCGGCCGATGAACAGAGCAAAAATGGACAAAATCTCCTGAATTTCAAAAGCTGCAATATGCGTACCTTTTTGTAATGTGCATTGCATATGTTGTGAAAAAGTTAGGCGTAAAATCGCCTGCTTTCTTTTGGGCATACGTCCAGGCCCCATGTAACTTATGAAGCATTTAGGCCAAATGTAATGAGACGGTATGCAATGTTACCTCCTCACCTGTGGGCGTAATAAAACCCCACTTCTTCCAGAAGAACGAAAATTGAAACATCAATGATTGCACTTGTTATCGTCGGAAGACCTTCCACAGGTGTAAACCCTCGAATCTTCATCGGATAAAACATCACATGGGCAGTGAGAAAGCCCACTGCAAGCTGGTTAAACAGGACAACGAAAACGAGCTGCAAAAAAGAACCAAGGAAAATGGATATCTATTATCTATGTGCATATATGGAGGTTGATATCTTCCTGAATGCGTTGACTCCCACGTCACTATATTGATTACGTCACTATATTGATTCCCAGAAATAATATGGGCATAATATACCATAAATATCCGCGCAGACATGCGAAAACAGGTTGAAATAGGCCTCAGCTCTCTGATTAGCTGCATTTAAAAAAATACTGGCAAGATTTGGCACTCGTTTTTAAGGAGGCTCTTGCGGGTGTCTCTGATTTTCATTTTTCCTTTTCTCGAAACCGCAAGATAAGCCCGAGCACATCAGCGAATTTCCAAATTCCAAACAAATCGCCAGAATCAGGTGCGTTGCAAATAAAAACCATGATTTCTTATTTACATGACACCATGACATCTAAAGCTAATCTAACCTAACCTAACCTTCCTTCCCCTCTGCCAGGTGTCAACTTGTGTGTGCGGTGTCACACTCCTGCCCCTGGTGAAAACGTATTCTGTGTCTTTCAAAAGATTTTTCAAAGAAAGGCTTTCACAGGATTCGAACCAAACCACGCCTGCGACCTCCGCATTTGTATCCGGACGCCTTGACCACTCGGCCACACAGGCTGCTGCCGAAAAGTGCTGCTGGTGTCTGTATTCATGGAACTGTTTTTATAATTGCTTCATTAAAACTGAGGTCGAATGTGATTGGTCGAAATTCTGGCGATTTGTTTGGAATTCGGAAAGCAGCTCATCATTGCTCAAGACTGACTCTCGGATGCGTCGTCTGCAAATGCTCCATCGATTTTTGGTTGAGGAAGATATGAGATCCTTGATCTTCATTTTGGATGTGTACGATGTCAATGCCATATTGTCTTGGCATCTGACCAGTTGAGGGTGCCTTCAGACTGATCAGCGTGAATAAACAATTTTTGCTTTCGAGACAATTTTGAGAAGTGTTTTAATTTCCAGTTGGTCAACCAGTAGCGGAAAAATTCTAACCTTGATTAGTTTCGTGGTATCAACGGGCTCGTTTGTTCCGGGCTGTATTTTATATTTGCGCAACCCTTCCGGTTTGTTTATGACATCAAACACCGTATACAATCCGCCGATTGTCCAATAAATCGCAAATGCCAGAGCTGTGGTACCTGACAATTCAAAATTAAAATCACAAACACATTGCACACAGAGATCCAGCGAGCGGCTGAAGCCCCGATCATTCTCAGTTCGGACTGCGTGCGGCATCCGTGATTTGCGTCTGATACTGCTCTTTCAGAGGAGAGGTGAAAACTTTCTGATTGAGGAGCAAACGTGCGACGCTTCAACTCTGCGCCAGGCCCAGAGCTTGGCCATGGCGTTTACGAGATTTTAGTGATTTTTAGTCACTTGTGACGCCAACCCTTTTTGACTAATGTTTCAAAGTGAATTTGAATAAGCCTCAGTGACACTTAGATACAGGCATTTAAAAAAGTTCCGGTTTTTACTCTGCCGAAAAAGCATGGCTGTTCTGAAACAGGATCGACAATTTCAATTGTTCATTCATATATGTCTCCCCAAGAATACGCCACCAAAATTCAGACCATCACTAGTAGTTGTTCACCCGGGTCAGTGACCCCTGTTTTCAGCAACGGTTTCAACAATCAAAAGTGGTACATGGTGTTTCAAAGCCAACCCTTGTCATGGAGTGAAAATACCAGCCACGGAACAGAATATCGATGGTGTAAGAAAGTGGTACCACATAGTGTGAGCGCACCATCTGGCGATTTTGCCTCCAATAGTGCCTATTCTGTGGCACGGTTTCAGCAATCTACCCTGATAACAGAAGACTCCGGAAACTTTAGATCAAATGGTCTCTCAAGCAAACTCTCCAAATACCGCTGAGCAGAAAGGTAAATAAACAAGTTCTATGCGCAAAGAAAACGTGAAATTATTCAACTGTGGCTATTCAAAATTATCAGCAGAGAATAAACAAATGTGATGAAAGTTAATTTTGCTTATGCATGGACAAACTTCTGCAAGGAATTGACACAGTTTGAATGGATGAAGATGGCATCACCAAACGATTTTTCCTCATCAACTCCTTCATAGTATGTGCATTTTCGACATGGATTTCGATGCTAGTTGGACTGGAGTTTGTTGGTATCCTTCATAAACATCATGCAATCACATGACTGGGTCAAATTGGGACACCCATGACGGACGTCTTCTCAAACCCCACCAAAATGAGTCCTTGTGGCTATCACATTCCAAGAGCCGTAGTCGTGGACGGAGCCCATCATCACATAAAGTGAAGAAAATGGGGATGCCCTGCAGGAGAAAAAAGTTGTTCTAGGCGCCCATTCTCAAGGCACATGTGGGCATGCACCGCACCACTTTTGATGTTTTCCGAAAATTCGAAAGAGCGTGGCAGGGATGCAATTTCTTCGGGTCAAAAACTTTTCAAAATCAGCCAATTCAGATGGCAAAAGTATAATTCATTTCGTCAGACCATAGTTTTCCACATACACAAGATGACTGAAAATTTGCAAGAATGTTCCGAAAGAACACATTTCTTGTTTTTTGGAAGTACGGTCGATGTAAATCGTGCCTTTTCAATTTTTGGGGCCAACTTGCAAAACTCATTTACCGACTTTCGTAATTGGGTGAATTTTCAATCTTACTCGCATTTACCGTTTAATTCAATTTACGTTTGATCTTAATCTAACATGACCTGACTCCAACCTATCCTATCCTATACTCTAAATCTCCCTAACCCAACGGACACAATAACTATTTTGTCTCAATACGTCAAATGCGAGCAAGTGAAATTGTTACCGATGTAGTCAGGCACTCGAAAGTGTTACCTTAAAGGTCGTCTGGGGCTACCAGACTTAAGAAATTAGCCATACAGAACAAAAGAACCAGCGACGGACACATTCAGGGTTGCGAACAACCAAGGAATCCGTCTTGAGTAACTTATTTTCACAGACCTGTCGCTTGCCATCAATCCAGAACTGCGGTTTGCAGATCTCGCACCTCATGCCCAGTTGCACCAAGAAGGATCAAGCTCTGATCTCGTGTCAAATACTGATTGGGATCAAGCACAGCATTGAGTTTCAACATTTCCTGATCCAGGATCAGAGTTTGATCTGAAATCAACGCCCGATCCTCGTTGGTGCAACTGGGCATTGGGGTATGAGCATCTCAACTCCATCACTTGCGAAAAAGTGACAGCAATTTAATTGATGGTGCAAACGAAACTGATTTTTCACAGCTGAAAGCGGCAATGCAATCGAGTGTGCGAGGTGCTTTATTGTCCAGAAACAGCAGACGGGACTCCCAAGTGCATTCGAAGTAACGATGACTCCCATGTTTGAGGCCTATATTCAAGTGTTTCCAAACACAGCCAACAGTTCCGGTTTGCACCTGGTCATCAGCCTGGTACGCAGCTCGTCCAGAAGAGTGAAAAAAGCGCAGAGCGTTTTTTTTTCACTCTCTTCGCCCCAATGCAAAGTGGCTGCTGCCTCAGAAACGTCCAACACTCAAATTTCGATTGAAGTTTCCAAGCTAAAAATGTCCTGATTGACAGTTCTCAAGAACCGTTTTCAATCTCCTAATTTTCTGAACGACTGTTTTTGAAGCTCGGAATTTTGAATGAGGGGTTTCAATTTCCAAATATCGATTTACTGTTGCCATGTACCGCGTTACGGCGCGGACAACTACTGCGACAATGCGAAGAAACGAGGTAATGATGGTGATCGACGATCGTGATAGATTCCGCACTGTACGTATACATGTTGCAACGGTGCCATTGCTCGCTCCTGTCACGGTGGGTAGGGAACGATGACCAATATTTCTCACGTTGTAACTGCAAACTTTATTCACTTTTTTGCGAGATCTCCGTCTAAAACCGCGGGTTAAAGACACCTTCAAACGCAAAGATCGGCAATGTAAAGATATCTTCTGCAGGCTCATCGGAAAATTTTAGGACCATCGAGCTCTGAAAATTGAGCTCAGAGAATGAGTCCTGTGAATGAGCTCTGAGAATGAGACCAATTTTGTCAAAGCAGATCGCAGGCAAAATGGTTAGGTTCAAAAGGGTTCTCCGGGTCCTCTTCGGGTCCCTCCGGTGTTCTCACAGGTGCCGGTTCGTCTCGTAGCTGCAACTTCTAAGCTATATGAGTTTCAAAATCTTACTGGGTTGCAACTTCAACATTGTGAAAATAATGCCCAAACTGACAGAAAATGATGTGGAATGCGGATCTTTTTGGCGAACGGCAAAAAATATTTCATTGCGCAGCCGTGTTGTGAGTCTACTTCACAGAAGAAAAAACAGAAGCAGGGACGCGGAGTGAATCAATTTCTCAGTTAAACTGAGTTAGAGACCAGAAATGCAATGAAAACTGTGATGCAATGCGATTTCAAATACATATCTGAAAAGAGTGGAGGCAGCAATCAACCGCCGCGAGACACATCTGGAAATATGGCGAAGTCCGCAGTTAACTTTCGTAGAGTCAGTCAATCCATGCCCTGGCCCACGGTCCGAACATGAAACCGTTCCTGCGAAATATCTGTCCTCAGAGATCAACGAGTAAAAGACTAGAGCTTCTTAGGAGTTCAACTTACCACGGACGTAAAGAAAATAATAGTCCTTCCCAACTTTATCGATCACAGAGTTCCAAACATGCTGCCACACATTTTCTGAACGTCCCAAGGACAGTTGCAAGAGCCTAAAAACATAGAAGCATAAACCGATCCAGAAATATTGCGGTGAAGAATTCTGAGAGCAGGAAATGGCCTTTACGCAAACAGCATCATGCACAACTCTGGGGGCTTAACCCTGCCATTTTCACTGCAGTCGATTGGAAGAGTGAGGCTTGACTGTCGTTCTGACTTGCTTGTTCAACCTGTTGGCCGGTCGAAAAAAACTTGTTTGAAAGCTAATGATCGAACACACATTCTTGTGGAGACAATCGCGTTGCGCTAGATCCTAAACCATACAAATACACTACGGTTGATAGAAGCACGCATACGGGGAAGGACAATCTGGAATGCCGGACAATTACGAATTGAAACAGCAGGATGCCATGCTGTGGAAACAATCCCAAACACCGAGAGTGGATAGGTCAATACAGTATTAACGATTTGAAGAGGTTAGGACAGGTCGTACACCTATACCTATCCATGCCAAAATTTCCTCCAAAACTCTGTCTTTGTCCACCTCGACCTCAGTCCACTTCTGCCTCAGTCCGTTCTGTCCCATAACCCCCGATCCGTCATGACGTCTCCGCCGCGAATTGGACAATTCAAAACAAATGAATATGCAACCAAAGTGGTCCGGACAGATGACCTATGGGTCCATCTTTTTAACTGTTTACTTTTTCATTTGTTCACGTATGTGTTATTTTCAAAGATGTTAGTTTCAGAGATGGATTTTGTGTTCCGAAAGTGTCTTTCAAATGTGAACTCACGTTGACCGCAATGCGACATGAAGTTTGCGAGTGTACCCCTGCGTGATCAGTGAATGCGTGAAGAAAGATTGGATGATTATAACTCTTTTTTGCGAAAATCCAAATTGTTCTTGAACATCATAACCGCACGTCAGAAATCATACAAGGAATCATATCAAGGAATTATATCATGAAAGATGTTTAGCTATTTGTTTCTCAGGCCGTAATTCACGTGTGCACCATTCTTTTTGTTACTGAGTTTTCGTTCTTCAGCCAATCATCAAAAAGAGGAAAGGTGCCGTGATCGCACTTTTCCCCGCTGAATTCACAGCTCCTCAGGTCAGCTTGAGCAGCCTCTGGCTTCAGCCAATCTGAAGCATGCATTTAGGATAAATTGACCTCGCATTGACCGTTTACGATGTCTCGTCTCAAATTGCTCATAGGTAGCTCGATTCTGCCCGATTCTGCCCGATTCGTATAGATTAATCAAGTAGGCCTATACGCTGCCCGGTGTTGCACACTGTTTACCCGACAAATGCCAAATCATGCCCATTTCGTTTGGGTGAGGTAACTGATGAATGAATTTTATTATTTGCTCGCGCAAAACGGTGAAGACATATGATTTGTTGCATTTCTCCTGATTTTACTGCTGGTTGTCCGGTTGGCTGAAACTTTTGGCTAAAACTTATACCAGACAGCTGAAGATCTCTCAGCTGAGAAAAGTGTACAACAATAGCGCATTATCTCTCATTGGCGCAGTATTCGTACCGTGTTTGATTTTTCCTATGGTTCCGGAATTCGATGTTTTTTTTTAGAATGATCATTGAAATTCGGAACATATAAACAAGGCTTTCATTTCGATTCCTGATGATCCTGATTATCCTGTAGATATCACAAGTGCTTCTTGACCGTGCATGAGTGGAACCGCATTCTAATTTGTTTGTGGTGACATCCACCAAATATCGTGACGAGGACATCAGTCTTTTGAAAAATACTCGGCACTGTATCACATTTCCCGTGTTCAAGAATGTGAGATTATCTGTTCTTGTGGTTTCAGAGACATGCAGAGGAGACGGAACTGGAACATCACCATTGCGTGGCGTCTCCAAATTCCCGAATATCAAAATTTCCGAATCTCAAATTACCCGAACTGGGTTGAGAATTTTGAGATAAAAGTACCACATCATTCCGGAACCGCTTCAACCCCGTTCTGCATATTTGATACTTTTGTCTCAAAATCTCTGAACCAGTTAGTTCCAATCCTGTTTTCAGCTTTGTGGCACATGAACGTGCGTTTTGAAGTCGAAGAAACCAGCTTCTATCATTTCAGGTGACGCCAACATATCAAGATCAGAGGGAAGGGTTGAGAGAGAGGCTTATTCGTTCAATGTTAGTCGAGTCGCACGTGCGCAAGCGTGGAGAAGAAAATTATGTAGAGCGTTGTGCAATTATTGTGCAATGCACCCCACTTGCAATTTGTACCCTAATTTGCCTCTCAACAGTCAATAGATCCCGTTCATATCTGTGCAGAAATCACCTATTTCGAGACAAAATATAAAAAATCCCGAGCTGGGTTGAACCAGTTCGGGAATTATGATACTTTTGTCTCGATATCCCGAACCAGTTCAATCCAGTTCTGGTAATTTGAGATTCGGGTATTTTGATATTTGGGAATTTAGTCCGGCAACCTCACCATTGCGTGCAAGGATGATGCTGAAATTTAACATGAGGGCCTCGACTTGTATAAAAGAGAAGGTACAATTTATCCAATATTGCAGCCTTGACACTTTCAGACATGTACTTTTGTTCTAAGATCAAAGAACCCTTTTCATTCATCGCAGCATGTGATAATTTTCCCATCTATACAGGCGTGCTCCAAAAGCACACATATTTTTCTGCAAGTTTCATAGAATGCCCCCGTCGTCTTATAATTTACAAAATGCTCACCATGTCAGAGAATTCCAAAAGGTTGCGACAGCGAAGAGCAATCCTATAGAGACAAGCACGTTCTTTATTGTATCCTGAAATGTTCCAACTTGCCCAGTCTTAGAAGCATCCGTTTCCCACTTGTAGCGCATGATGGAATAAAATTTTGATCTAAAATTTAAACATAACAGAACCAACTTATGTTTGCGCGCAAAAGAATTAAATTTAGCAGTCAATTTTTTTGTTCTGCGCATTGATATCCACGCATGAACCAGTGCAGATGCCTGTTTCCATAAGGTGGCCAAAAAAACTACATTGAAATATTTTGTCAAAAAACCATTTTGTGACTTGCATTCAGGAGAATTATACAGACAATTTTGAATTTCGCATTGTTTCATGGAATCAGAAATCATTGTTGTTGACGAAACACGGAAGTGCGGTTTCCAAATTTTGGATTTGGAATCCACCAATGATGATGAAACACGAAGGTGGCTCAAAAAGTTCTGAAATTGTCTTTATCGATGGTGCCGATGCCAATTTCCCTTAGTCAAATCACCCATTGAACGCAGACAGTGAATATGAATTATCAAGAAATATTTTGACGTATAAGCCCATTGGACAGATATAACAACACAGCAAAACCCTATGGTTTATTTTAATCATGACCATGAGTTGCACGACATTGCATTGTCACACCGAAACAAAGGGTTCAGTCCCCGAGACAATGTGACATCTCTCCCCACACCCTGTTCTTCAAATTTCTCCTCATGTGCGAATTTTGGATTTCCTACGACGAAGAAACCTGCAAGTGGAAAACTGAATCGCCATGCAAATCCTGATGCAAACCAAATCGAAATGAACCAATAAAAAGATTTGCTCCGGGCACCCATTTCCATGTTATATGCCCGCCTCAAAGTCCCCAAAAATGGGTCCATGGTCCATTTGGGGTTTTCCTGGGGAAGGTAAGATTTCACCGCATAGAACCATCACATTTTCAAGACAACTTCTACGAAGCAAGCGAAATATATGTTCAGGGACAAAAATATCCTCCGAGCCTCCATTTCCGCACGCATTGCTCCCTCAACCCCCTCAAAAACCAAAAGAGCCTGAATTGTGTTTGTTTTGGGACAACTGAGATGTGAAAATAGTGGATCGCCGCATAAAAGCCATTTTTGAAGACAGATTCCCAAAAGAATAATGAACAGAAAATGTTCATGAATAAAAATGCTGCGATCCCCCATTTTCACGCTATATATAGCCGGACAAAACCAGTGAAAAGCTTCTCGTTCTCAGTGAGTTCCAACCGTTGCCATGGCAACCCAGTGAGTTGACACCGAGGTCCAAATGAGTCCATTTTGTGTATTGGGGGCATTACGTTGAAATGGTGGCCCGTAGAAATTTTTACTGAATAATTTCGATTTGGCTTGCCATCAGGAGCATCTCCACGAATTTTGGCGCAACGTTTTTGAGACACCCTGCCTGTAAAGAGTAGTTGCCACGAAGTCCAAAGTCATCTGATGACAAAATACACCATGGTCCAGAAAAAATTACTGCTTTCGCTCGGGACTTTCGCTGATGTTTGCACACTTCCCAGAGAAATTAACTGCTCTGGTTTTAGTTGTTTGTGTCTGGTATCCTTAACAGAAGATGTGGACACATTCGACGTTCACTTTTTATTTCGAATGCAGCAAGGATAAAAGTGCCAAAAGTGGAGACATGTTCCGATATGTGCTGATGTTGGGCATGAACACGAAACGTCAAAACCGTCCATTGCTGCCCGTTGCACAACTTTTCAGCACTTCCAGGCTGTTGAGTTTGTGTGCGGTCAGCGAGAGTCTCCAACTTCATCTCGTCGCCATGGTGATTTGTCGCGTCGTGAGAGAACCCGCCTTCAATGGTCTTCACTTTGGGCACCATGTTGATTTATCGCTGTGATGTATAAGTGACCCCGCCCAGGTGAGCCTCAAGGTAAAGCCTTCCTCTTTTCATCGCACAATCCTGTTAGCAGGTTGGTTGAGACGAGACAACCATCTACTCCAGCTAATTCGCTGCTGCTTCCACTGTGACGAAACGAAAGGCTGGGGCCGAGCTTTGGAAAAACAAGTCGGCGAGCATGCTTTTTTACCTACCTACTAACGTGGAGCAAATTGTAATTTTGTTTGTTAAAAACGGGGTAAGTAAGTATACCTTTTTTGGACCTCGGTGAATCGAGATTTTTGGCCTTTTAAAAACCACTGCAGCATCCAGTGTAGGGATATTTTCGAGAAAATGAGTTCCTAAAGTGATTCAGAATTCGAAGACACGAAAACAAACGACAACCCTGACTGTTCACGCATCCATATCCTATACAGAACGAATTGGAATTTACCGGTCATTTATGAAATTGTTTTTCGCTTTTGTCACTGCCAGTGCGGAATATAACTCGGTTGAAAATCTGATATGAGTTCGGCAATCAGACATTCACTGCAATAAGGTACTGGGTGCACCACATTAGATGGAATAATCGTCCTGCCCGATTCAGTGTTTCGGTGGCTCAAAATGTGCTCCATCTGCAGGCACACAATCGTGGACATGCTGGTCCCGACGGTCCCGTTCTTGTAATACATTGCTGATCATGGCAGGTGTGATGGCATTTGAGATCCCCAAAATGTCTGCCCATTCTTCTAAGTTGTTTGCGCGAGACGGGTATGTAGGTATACGTTTGATTTCAGGTGTCCCCATATGGAGACAGGTCTGGTGACCTCGGAGGCCACGACATCGGCCCTACACGGCTAATCTACCTTACTGGAAGTTGCTCATTAAGGTGTAGTTTCGGGCGACGACACTGAAGTGGGCAGATGCGCCACCATGTCGAAGGAAGCAATAATTGGCTATTATCTGGTGGTGCCCTCTTCGGAACACTTCCTCTGAAGTAACAGCACGTACCGTTCTCCGTTGAGGTTCGCATTCAATAAAAAAACTGGCCGATGTCTGAGTCGTTTAAAATTGCAGCCCAAACGTTAATTTTCTGGATATGCTAGGTGTGGCTTTCCTAAACTAGTGTGAATTAGTTCTGAACCAAAACCTGTGCCAAGAACACGTTCAACCACGCAAGCAATCAACCGGTACACGTGTATGCGACCTGGCGAACGTTGCAACGAACGCATTGGCGCCAGGTTGATTTTCGCTGTGATGTATAAGTGCCCGCCAGGTGAGCCCAAGGTAAAGCCTTCCTCTTTCATCGCACAATCCGTTAGCAGGTTGGTTGAACGAGAAACGATCTACTCCAGCTAATTCGCTGCTGCTTCCACTGAGACGAAACGAAAGGCTGGGCGAGCTTTGGAAAAACAATCGGCGAGCATGCTTTTTTACCTACCTACTAACGGGAGCAAATTGTAATTTTGCTTTGTTAAAAACGGGGTAAGAGTAACCTTTTGCCTGTGAATGAGATTTGGCCTTTTAAAACACTGCAGATCCAGTGTGGGATATTTTCGAGAAAATGTCCTAAAGTGATTCGAATCGAAACACGAAAACAAACGACAACCCTGACTGTTCACGCATCCATATCCTATATAGGAATTATCGCACCAACATACCTACATCACGCACGCTAGAAACATCGAGATCGAAAAGAGACGGCATTTTCATCGTAGATCTAAGGACGTCATGATAGGCGTAACCCTCTTCACAGTCATAAGACAAAAATCTAAAACAACCACAAGACTCACATTTTCTATGAGTTAAAATGCCGGAATAATGAAAACCGGAAAACACGGTCTGTTCATTGGCCCAGCAAATAGACCGCGTTTTAGCAGGCTACTGAATTGGATGCATTCACGTTTTTCACCCAAGACAACTTACTCCGATCTTATTTCAGGCACTCAACGCTCCGCCGAAACAAACATCGTTGTGAAAATTATGCGCCTAATTGGAAAATTGCGCAATTACATAATTCATAACCCAAAAACCATACCTGGCTTTCACTATACAGAGCCATATTTCAGTTTGCCGCTGCGGGGTCCTTTGTACCTATATTGCGGCACAACCAACCATCCCAGCGCAGAATGTTCAATGCCAAATTGCCATAACTGTGTTGTATGACTTAACATTAACGGTGGGGACACGATGTCGAGGTATAATTTTCTGCTGCGGCATAACTTGC
>JASGXE010010343.1:0-15904 GCA_030068105.1 Sinentomon sp. SZTP_YWyxl | reverse complement strand
TTTCCGATGACGAAGGTTAACGACGACTTTACCGATGACGAAGGCTGACGATGACTTTACCGATGACGAGGGTTGACTATGACTTTACCGATGACGAAGGTTGACGATGACTTTACCGATGACGAAGGTTGACTATGACTTTACCGATGACGAAGGTTGACGACGACTTTACCGATGACGAAGGCTGACGATGACTTTACCGATGACGACGGTTGACTATGACTTTACCGATGACGAAGGTCGACGATGACTTTACCGATGACGAAGGTTGACGATGACTTTACCGATGACGAAGGATGACGATGACTTACATTTCCAAATGCACGAAAATATTTTGAACTTCATGCATTCATGGCGGGGAGATTCGCCAAGAATGAAATTTCACCATTGGGGGGCTTTCATTAAGTATGTTCATTATATTCGATGTGAACAAAACATATTAACTTTCTGAAAACCTCCGTGGGTGAAATTTCATCGGAGTAAGATCTCCACCGCGTCATACTCCGTTTCTTCACACCAGTTTTACAGTATGCTAAAGTTTCTGTTGCAAATGTTATCACAAGTTCCGCTGTATTTTACTGATCCCACGTTAAGAACTATGGTAAGGAAAGCCTTCAGGGCAAAGATGTTCTTCCAACCGGTCTGTATATCTACTCTACGATCCTCGCCCCGCTGTCTCAAGAACGACGGTACAATACGAATAATAATAATGTCAATGGAACATTTGAATTATTTGAACTTGTTTCGCTCCAATTCGCACGGGCGTTTTTCAGCACAAAATAAATAGGTATACCCACGTCTGTGAGTTCAATTCGGGGGTCTTGTTCGCGCTTCTTTGAACTCGATATTTTTAATTTCTGCCAGCTCTCTTTGCTTCTTTTGTCCTTTTGTTTCACGATTAAAGCTTATGGAACCAATCTTCAAACTCGTTCAGTCCAGTGGAATTTCATCTGTCGCTGAATGAGCTCTCAGCTGGCTTGCACTATCGCCAATTGCAAAATTCACGTATATGGAGATATTTAAGGATAGCTGGAATATTCAGTGATTGTCAAACAATTCAGGCGATTTGGGTGTTTCATCGGAGTATTGTTGATAGTGAGTCACCAGAGTTGAAATAATTTTTTAATTGGTTGATGCGATAATAATGCCTGTATTCGTGACCTGTAGACACGGAAAGGGAATAAGGAACTGGTCAGGACTCACATGCGTTTCAATATTAACATTTCAAAAGTGGGAGACATTTTGGACATGTGCCCGGTGGCCAGTTTACAAACCCTGCCGCGACTTTAGATGGCAGATCGGGGCCCCAAGCGAGCATTGATTTTTCCGAGAGGGGACAAGGTTAGGTCAGGTTCAGATAGCTTTAGGTAAGAAAAAATCAATATTTTTTTCTTGCGAGTGAAGGGCCCCAATCGAGCATTCTTGCACAAAACGCTCTCTGCCATCTAAAGTCGCGGCAGGGTTTGTAAAATCGCGCCCCGGTGCACGCAACTCTTCAGGTCACAACTTGCGGAGCCAACAAACTGTGTGCGGAATGTTTGCTGCAGGGCTTCTATTAAAAGCTATACACGGAATGTTTTCCATTGAAGTACGTTCCCGTTGAAATGAAGTGACTTTTCATGGGAGCCACACTTCAATGTGTTCTTTGCAAATCTTTCAGGAAAGTTATTCGTATTTGCATGGGTTAAAATGCATGCATGCATGCGGGATTGTTGATATTTGGTGAGGTGGCATGATACAAGCAGCTTAAAACAAAACAAAAGCATGCAAAAAGTATTGGATAAAAAGGAATATGTGAAAGGACAACGCCAAGAGAGGGTGAGTTTCCGGAAGGATATCCTTTTGCGGAAGGTACCTATTAAAAAGACATTTCTGTGGGAAAGCCCAAAAGTATTTGGCCGTAGCAAAAAGTAATTAAATTTGCTGTTTTTTTTATCATATTTAATGATCTGACACTTTTTCTAATTCTCACCGCGGTTGCCAACACCATGATCGGAGCTATACATAACGGATTTGTGTAGTTTCGATGAAAAGTGCTGAAACTCATGGTTCAAGCTGGAAAAAGTCGGAAACGGGAATCCAAGAACCGGGACACCACGACTTTTTCCAGCTTGAACCACGAGTTTCAGCACTCGTGGTTCAAGCTGGAAAAAGTCGTGGTGTCCCGGTTCTTGGATTCCCGTTTCTTGGATTGACATGGCAATGGTGATTACGGCATCAGAGTTTGCGTTTTAACGCAATGAAAGCTCAGGTTAGGTCAGGTCAGGTCATGGCAGGTCAGGTCATGTTAGGTTAGGTAAGGTTGGGTTAGGTTTGGTTGGATCAGGTCAGGTTGAGCTAGCATTTTGTTTTGAAGCCGCATTTTCGCTCGCTGAAATGACAATACCACTTCATCCAAAAAACGGGAATCCAAGAAACGGGCTCGCGCCGAAAATAGTTCCAGACTACAAAATACGATAAAAACAGCAAAATTACTTTTTGCAATGGCCAAAGACTTTTGGGGTACCCTGCATATGTGAAAGACTTGCAAAGCCTCGCATGCAAAAGAAATTTCTGCAGTGCATCAGCCTTCCTTGCCCGATTGCGCCCATCCATCGACGAAATGGCATTCCATCAACATAGGAAACATATATAGGCTACAGTTGGAAGCATTGGACTGATCGTGTTATAGAAGAGGCGAGCTCTCTCTGCAAGGTTTCCATTTTTGTCTTCTTGTTTTTAATCCTGTCAGGCTACAGAGGATTACCTACTGCAACAAAATAAGGGAATCATTATTTTGTGCTGCGGAAAGAAGCGCGGTGAAAGCAAAAAAGGGTAACCACACAGCCTCCATCGGTGCAGCTGAAACAGCCACGTAGAATTTGAATAATGTGGCCAGCAGATTTCGCTGCTTTTACTTGCCCTCGCTTGGCACGAGATTTCCCTTCTGGTTCCAGGCTATAAAAAAAAAGGGAAAAAGCGAAACAACCCATGTATTTTAAATAAAATTTCCTTCAACTGGATTAAACAAGCGTCCATATAGGTTCTGTTGGTATTTTGCCAAACACCCCGGATATTATTTGTGCAAGCATTTTTGTCCCTATTATTTCCTGGTTTAAACGGCTGCCATATCATCACAGGTTTTAGTTTCGATATATGCTCAAAAAAGAATCCTGCAGCGAAAAATGTTTCAGACCTACGGTATTTTCTGTTGGCCGACCACATAACGTTTGTGGTTTAAAGACATCGCAAACACAAGAAGGAAACAGTGCTGGCTGAAAGGAGGCAAAACCGTGTGTGTCTTTAAGGATTTTCCGCACCAACCGCCGTCGTTGGAAATGTACGAGGGCTGATCAAGAAAGACTGAGACTACTCGATTCATTCACTGTGTTCAACTCCGACATCGGTTTCGTCACGCTTATTCTCGAGGTACGTCCCTTCTGAGTAGAATCACGTGTCCGAACCCCTCCTCCATTCTTGGAACACATGTTGCAGCTCATCCTTGGCCAGTGTCTTCAAAATCGCCTCCACAGCCTTAAGCACTTCCATATTACGACTGAAAACTTTGACATTTCAAGCCATTTTTCATTGTGGGGAAGAGAAATAAGTCACAGAAGTCACAGGTGGACTGTGGGAAGGATGAGGTAAGAGCTCGATTCCCTTGTCGGCTAAAACCGTTGCCTTTTCGGTTAAAACCGTTGGACAAAAAAATGCGACACGTGTGTGGGCATTGTCATGATGACGAACCCAATGGTTTGGGTTGGTCTGGTGTGCAGTCTATGGCTCAAAATTTCATGGGTGCTCCCAATACTCATGTATAATGTTGAACCAATTTTCTAGTGGTCACTCTTGATCTTCGTGCACAATGACTGCAGCAGTTTTGATGTTGACTTCAGTGGTCGTTGTTTTTGCCACAACTTCCGGCCACCCTGTCTCTCAAAACTTACCCCATTGTCCTTGAAGTCCATCAAAACAGTGGAATGAGTCAAAGCTTCATCCCCGTATTCTACCAGGACAAGATGCAAAGTTTTTCCGATTCCGTTTTGTTCAAATGGCAAAACAACTTCAACGCAGCACGCAGTTCATCCTGCAAAATCATGTCTGAAGCTGGAGACGAAAAACAACCACCATCAAGAACAAACGTCAGAAAAAAGAGGATAGTTGTAGAAAATTAACAAATTTTTGCACAAACTTAGCAGAAGGGTCGATACTTCAGCCTACAAAATGAGATGGCTGAGAAGTTTGTGGGAGCCCAGCAACAACACCAGTCTCAGTCTTTCTTGATCAGCCTTCGTACCAATACAAATGAGAAAAGTTCACATTTGTTTGCATGGTCTTGCGAGTCACAGCGCATGGAAACGGTCAGTTTCGGAACTTTTCTATAACACCTTTGAAATTGCTTTCAGTTTTTGAAACATCATTCAATTTGCGGTCGCAGTTTTTGAAACATCACTCAAATTGCGGTCAGTTTCTGAAACATCATTTTTTTTTCAAATCGCGGTCAGTCATTTAAACATAATTCAAATTGCGGTTAGTTTTAGAAGCATTATTCAAATCGCTGTCAGTTTCTGAAACGTCACTCAAATTGCGGTCAGTTTCTGAAACGTCACTCAAATTGCGGTCAGTTTCTGAAGCATCATTCAAATTGCGGTCAGTTTCTGAAGCATCATTCAAATTTCGGTCAGTTTCTGAAACATCATTCAGATTGCGGTCAATCTTTGAAACATCATTCAAATTGCGGTCAGTATCTGAAACCTCACTCAAATTACGGTCCGTTTCTGAAACATCATTCAAATTGCGGTCAGTCTTTGAAACACCATTCAAATTGCGGAAATCTGTGGAGTCGAATCACGCAGGTATAGATACCTATATCGAAATGCTGTGCAGGTCGCAAATTTTCGAAATATACCAAAATTCAAGGCGCACCCACGTCATATAATTGGAAAAGAACCATTCAGCATCAGACATCGACAAAGCTGCCCTGCTTGAAGGCAAAATGATTCCGGATTTGGCCACCTGCATTGAAGGCCAATATCTGGTGGTTAGAGCATTGGGCATAAAGCGAAAAACTGCGGAATAGCACACGCACCTGTAACGATTCTATTTTTTTAGGTAACACTTCCATAAAATAATGAAAGCGGCCAAACAGCAGCCTAAATTCGTGGGCACATACCGTCCCACTTTTCGTTTTTTTTTTCAATTTCCCTGGATTGACACGTTGTAGGTTAGTGTTTGGTTCGGTTAGGAAAGGACAGGATCAGTTGGGAATGAATTACGAACAGGTTAGGCCAGGTTAGGTTGGGGTTAAGTTATAGTTTAAATTGATAAACTGTGAATGTGATAACGTATGAAATAGGCAGTCTATAGCCGCTATAGTTTAGATAATCCGTCACCGACATCAAAAGTTCAGCCCGTTTATAACACATTGCACTATTTTTATTTGAAGCTTATCAGGAGCAATCCCCCCCTTCGGTTCAGTTCCGCACCCGCAGGAAAATCTGCCATTCTCTGTGGACTTTGTGGGAGCATAGCGGGGGCAGGTTGGAGTGAAGAAGAGCGAAGGCGTCAAGAGCATACACTCGCCAACGAAGCATTGGAACTTTGCAAGAAGAAAGTGAGAAAGAAACTAATACGGGACCATTTTTCATTAATAAAGATCCATTAAAAGCAAAGTTTATCAATATTTCAAAGGCGCGCGCGGCAAATGAAACTTTTTCGAACAAGTGCACAGGGTGATCAAGATTTCCTTAAGCAACTCGGATTCAGCAGTTTTCGTTTTGAAGTGAAGTTTATTTTTGTTTTTTTTCACTAGACTGACGCAGCCACGAAACATATGTATTCGTTTTTTTATAATGTGATCCACATTGTTCAATTTGTTGCATGCCTGAGTTATACTGCTGCATGAATAGCCCTCATGAAATGGCCTAAACAAGGCTGCAAGAACTAATTAAGTGTTGTCGTCGATAAACCTAGAATGGATACATTTCATTTTTATCACTGACCGTATTTAAGGATTTTCCCTTAAAGATACAGCGAGTTACGAATATGTTCTAGAATTGTACTACAATTTGCTTGCTTGAGTCCCATTCAAGAATTTGTACTGCACATTGCCTGAATTGTACTGCATTGAGTCATAGATAAGCCTAGATCACACTGGCCATCATGTGGGGTCTATATCAGGCGAATTTTATCAATGCTGACAAATCATTGTCATCCAGTTGCGTCAGTAAATCGCCTGGTCACATAAAAAACAATAAAATAATCTCCACAATTATTCATGCGCGTGATCTTCTCTTGTGCCACCCTGTGCCCACATCGGTACAGACACTATGAAACCGCATCAAACAAGCCTGCCGCGCGCAGGCAATAGTTTCTCCTTTTCTCCGGAAACAGTCGAATCTTTTCCACCTCTTTCTCTCTCGTTCTTCGATGAGGAATTTCTGTTTTCTTTTTCTTCCGGTGTATTATTACAAATCGCTTGAGCACGAGAAGTCTTCTCTTCTCTTGGAGATGCGTGGATGGCATCCATCATAGTTCTAGCAGACAGGGAAGTGTCTCCAGCGACACCATCGGAAAACAATGATTAAGAGAGAATGGGGGAACTATACGCGAGTGGTAGATACAGGGTAGCCTAAAAATCCCGGTTCACAATGCGTGTGCATTTATTTAGGTGGATTTTTCACAGCACGACCCAGGCGTCTGTGTGTCTCACAATGAGCTGAATAGCTTCCATTCCTGCACTCCTTCGACCTCTAATCCAAGGTCAACTGAAAAATAAGGCTTTTTGCCGCCGACTATATTGTGTACAATTAGGTTGATTCGGCCTTGCATCAGGATTTGGGGTATATTTAACAGTGGTGTGTTTTCGTTAAAATAAGTTTAAATGCCCAAAATGTTCCCTCATCCATTTTGCGTTCACTGCAAATGATCAGACCTTCAGCTATGTGCCGAGAGGAGGTACCCTCTCCCTTGTAAGGAATTCAGTCATTTGGAAAATGACTGGCAATTTTGACTGGGCTGTTCATGTTGCTGCTATTACCAAGAAGGACTCTACAGTACTGTAGAGCAGTCTATTTTGTGAAGAGAAATTATAGGAAATGTCCGCATAGGATCAGGGAATTACACCTTGTTCCATTTGAAGATATAAACTGAGAATATTACACACTTCCATTTTAATGCACAAAAAACATTAATTTCTGTGCTGAGAATGAGTTTTCGACCGAGTTTTCATTGTTGAAAGAATTCTGAATTCACTCTGAGCACACTTGGGAGCATTCTTAGCTCTTAATATCAAGTGGAATGAGGAGTAGCCCTCCTGTCTTCAGTGTTTTCATTTCTTTCATTTTTTCATTTCTTGTCGCAGCCCAGCAAAAGTTGTTTCGCCGCTCGGACGAGTAGGTATCGGTGACCGAAACAGGAACGTTCTGTACAAAAGAGGAAATTGTTACCGAGAGGAAACGCCATTCTCTGGCCATCAGGAAAAAGAACTCTTCACAAACAGACCAGAGAACCTCAGGTAAGATGCCACGCCTCAGGGAAAGGTATGATAAATATTTTTCATCCAGCTCGCAAAGGGAACACGAATTTGCTGTCAGAAAAACCATGACCGAAATATTAATTAGTGTTATATTGAGAACAAAATTTGAGTGTACTTAATATTTCTATCAAGTTCATCAACATGTAAGGAAAGAAATAAGGAAGGCGATTTGCCGATTTGAGCCTACAGGCTATCAATTTTGTGTACAGGGCGTTCCACAAATATTTCCTTTCGCGTGCAATCGCTGACTGGAATGCCTGCAACAGTGTTCTCCCAGCCATTGAACATACCAATTATTCTTAAGAGGAGATTTTCCTGCCTGCCCAGCTCAGAGTTCTGAACATGGATGAGCTGAACGGTATCTTATATACTCATTAGCTATACTTAAAGTCTATCTGCGCTCCATTGACTTATAATAATTTAAGTCGTTTTGATCAATTATAACTTTTCAATTTCCTTACCGTTTCTCCCAGCTTCATTTATTACTCTTCCCAGTGTGTATGTGTACATTTGTTGTATGTGTATGATAATTGAGAAACCCATAAATACAAATCAATCCAATTTCGTCAAAATTCGTGATGTTCATGATGGCAAAACAAATCGAAAGTAGTCGTGAAAAATTTCAGATCTATGGATCTAATTTCCAAATAGTGCCCCAAAAGTTCCCAAAAAGGGCCCATTTTGCCCTCTTCTTGTTATTTCCGATGTTGCCAAGGTAGTCACAAAGTAGATACCACCGGAGTCGCACGAACCGGCTTAGGTGGTGGCCACTGTGCATGGGTTCTGGTGGTTGCGGTGGTTCAAGAAGCGCCGGTGGTTCGAGTGGTGGGGCGTATTGTAAAATGGTAACTTAAATCTTGATGTTTCCGGAAATAGAAGTGTGTTACCAATTTTTAGCCCAAAAGAAGTGTGTTGACAATTTTAAGCCCATGTGCAGATCAGGGAGAAGAGAAATGAAAGTGAATTATGAACGAATAAAACGAAATCACAGAAAACACACAGAACAAGACACACAAGGATGAAACACACCGAATGAAAAAAATTAAAAACATCAGTCATGTAATACCTACGTGTTTCACAACACGATCCAGATCCAAACATGAGAGGTTGAGTCTTTCCAAATGTCAAACTTTCTCAAGATTTCATTGCATCAGTTGACCACTCGAAAAACCTAACCAAAGTTCTCAGACTCCAGCAAGATTCTCTTCCTGACCTTCCAAATCTTGTCCGTAAATTTCCATCCACAAAATTCTCTCATTGGATCTTTTACTCTTCTCTCTGATCTGGGAAGCATCCTGTTATTCTATCGTTGTCATTAGTTAACTCTTATTTTTGCCATAATGGAATCTTCATCACGAGCAGAGTAACGCATATGCATGCATGATGCGTTTTTCAAGGTTTTGCATTTTTATATCAAGATTCGTCTTGACAGGGATGTTGCGAACTTGTGATTTGCCAAGTTCTCAGACGCTGTCTTGTTCACGTATTCGTGTGTGAATAATCCACATCATTGTTAAGAATATGATACGCTCCTTATATGCGATCTCATCGGTGGTTCTTGTCTGAATTCGGTGGAAGAAATGTTGACTTTACTTTTTACACTTCTTATTTCCACTTATGCGACAAATTTGTTTTGCACGTGCGTTTTGTTTTGCAACTGCGAAATTTAATGTTCTCTAACATCTCAGCAGCATGATTTGTTGCTGACAGCGCCATCAACATCGGCGGATCCAGCTCCCCCTGAAGGGGGTCTGGCAGGGGCATGGGGGACGTATAGTTCCCACAAGTTGATGAAATTTTGTGCTATTTTGGGCGTGAAATTGCGGTTTTATATACACTCGTAGAATAGCAAAATGATATTTCCCCGCAGCAAGTGGAGCGGACGTCCCCCACTCCCTGTATATTTGTTACTGAGTGCCAGACGATTTCCTATGATGAGAAATCTTCTCAAATCGATCAAAGTAACCACCTTCATACGAATACTGCGTTTTGAGATTCAAGCTCGCGGTGTGGAGAAACTGTGAAATATTAAGGGAAGTAGTCTAAGCTGTCAGCCCAAGCAGTCATTGATTGTGTCTTCCTTCGCATTTTCTTCAACCCATATGTACAACTGCCAAATTGCGATTCAATACCTCGTGCGGCTTTGCGACTCACGGATTTCCAAACTTTTGCATGGGATTCAAAAAGTTGACTGTGAGCCATCACTGTGGGACCATTTCGGTTTCTGATTTTTTTTCTTTTGTGAGAGTTTTCGTATCTGCTGCGAGCGAACAATTACCGAAAGTTAAAACTTCACAAAAATGAATTCTGAAAGTTTCCTCCATCTCCAAAGCGTTTCTCGCTGAAAACTATATGGTCCATTAAAAATATAGCATCGATAACACAAAGTCAACCCATACGGAACCTCATCGTGTGCTGTGGGGCGTAATGGTTGCAAAATGGGTTATGCTGTTGGTTATGGTGGTTCTTTTGGCAACGGTTGCATTATTGTTATGGTGGTCACTTGGTGCTCGGTATGGATGGTTGCACTTGGGATTGAGGTAGAAGATCATACATTTTTGGTGGTGTATCGTTGACGATAGTTGGGGTCTTGATTTGGATGACGTGAATTGGGATTGCGCGGTTGATGCAGTGGACAGCTTGCAATTATATCTTGTGGTTTCGGGTAGCGTATCGGCATGGCACTAATTGGATGCGGCACGCAACATGTATGTACAGCCACTAGACACCACTTTACCATAGCACCATGGGGAACCAGTTATCCGAATACTTGCGGTTGTTGAAATCTATGATTGCGGCGGGGTAAGACTTCCATACACCTACCTCCATGCGGTTTCGGCAATTTCACAGACGCAAGTTCTTCCTCATTTGCAATTAAAGCGAACCAAACCGGACCTAACCTCTCCGCCCTTTGCCAAAGAAGGTTGGGTTAAGGTAGGTTAGGCTCGCTTAGTAAAGGGTGGGGCGAGGTTAGGTCGGGTTAGGGTGGGGCGAGGTTAGGTCGGGTTAGGGTGGGGCGAGGTTAGGTCGAGTTTGGTTAGCTTTAATTTCGAATAAGGGAGAGTATACGTCCGCGAAATTGCCGGATCCTCATGTACACTCTAATTCAAAATGTCTAAAAGTAAGTCACTTTTCTCCCATTTAAGAGGGGGGACACTTTTCAGATACCCCCCCATGACTTACTTTAAGATATGACTTAATTTCAGACATTTGGAGGACATTTAAGATACCTCTCCATGACTTACTTTCAGACAGGACTGAATTTCAGACACATTTTAAGATTGAAAGGTATCTTACTGTCTGAATTTCAGAGAGGAATTCAGATAGCAAACTGTCTTTAATCTTAATTTAAGATACAGTGCATCTTAAATTTTGGATTCAGATGCACTTTATGACGGAAAGGTATATTCCTGAAATGACTCAGGTTTTTCAGACAAGAATGAAAAAAGGTTCAGCCAACCATGAAGTAGACTGAATTCTTGCACTCACTTAGGTACAGATACAATTATTGACATCACAGTTACATGAACAGGAACAATTATTGCACAGCTCTTATATTAAACATTCAAGAGTAACAATCATTACACATGAAGACTATAACACTAAATCTGAAATTAAGGATGGCCTATTTAACATCACAAATTATTTCAGAACAGAAAACGTTGAGTGTTGGGGAATTTTGGTGCTGGTCAAAGGCCAGGATGGAAATTAGGAGAAATTTGCTTTTAACAGTAAATTTTTAAATGTGATTTTTCATTGAATACAACTGTTATGTTTCCTCATATCATTTCCAATTTTCTGTTTTCTTACATTTTCGCCCTCACTTCCCATAATTTAAGACGGCACGTCGCTGTCTTAAATTAAGATAGCACACCAGTTGCCTTAAATTAAGACAGCGCAAACTGTCTTAAATTCAGACGGTGCAAACAAGGCAAAAACTGTCTGAAAATCTTAAATTCGCATGAATTATCTTAATTTAAGATTCCAAATCCATATTAAGAGAAAATTTTAAGACAGGATCAAACATTTTCACCTGTCTTAAATATTTTCAGACGCTTTTTTATCTTAATAATTCGTTCTTGTCTTAAACTAAGATATTACAGCAGTGTTTCAGATATCTGCTGTCTTATTTTAAGATAATTTTTCAGTACGTGATCTAGAGTGTAGGCAGGTATATGGAAATCTAACCGCGCAATTATGCGGCCTTCCCTGTTCAAAATTCTGTATCTACGTATGTATACGTTACCGTCATCAAATATGATTGTATCAATGCAACTATTACGACATCGTGAGTACGGTACTGTGATATGTGTTTGTGTGTTCGGATGATTATGCTCAAAGATAAGCATCGATCTGGTTGATGCTGAGGATACCTATGGTTTTACCCCATTTCTTTACAATAGGCTTTTGCCGCTCGGCATCTGTAGCTCGATCTAAAGTAGAAGTAAGTCAACCCGCGCGCTTGATATGCTTCCAGAAATGCTACCTAAAGCCGACGAAGCTCCGTAAAAACAACAATGATGATTTTGAATGAAGAGAGATTTCAGGGGGAAACTAAACTCCGTTCAGGAGAAATCATCAGCCAGGAAAAGTAAAGGCGAGCCTATAGGAAAACGTTAATTTTCTGCAGAGGCATTCAAAACAATATGAATTGAATTGAATTTGTATATTATAGGAGTCACCTCCTTTCAATATTTACAACACAAAGATAGTCAATTATGCAGCAAATAAACAATCACAAAAGGGAAGAACACATTTGCGACCAGGATAATGCATACATATATGTCGCAACAAAGCTATCTACAGACACAAAGATCGAAGGCTTTAGCGAACATGGGTTTGATGCTTCAGTCGTTATCCATCGACAGACCCTCTCAGTGGAGTGGCAATAATTTCCTGGGATTGTTCACTTCAATTGGTACGGAGCCGACCCTGCAGGAGCCAATATGGTTAATGCAATCATGTGAGAATTCAAAAAACATTATTGGTACCCACATAAATATGTTCCCTGAATTACTCTGCGACGGGAAAATTACCATCTAGTATATCAAGCTGAAATTGTGCACTGTATAAATTTTGGCTGGAAAGTTAATTTTAAACTTTATCCATTCCTGCACGTTCCCAAAAATAGACTTTACGAATCCCAATCTGAAGTGATGACACACTTGCCTGATAACATTTTTGCAGTTGATTCCTTTTCATCAAACGAAAAAATTTGAACTTTTTTGCTTTTTGTTATCACTTGCATTTTTGGTTTGAACAATGTGAACAGGAGATTCTTGTCCTCAAAGTTGAATCAAAGTCGAGAAATCCGACCAATTTCTTCCCAATTTCAAAGTTTATTTTCCCCTCACGAAACCCTGATATAAAACTCCACAGTTTTCTACACTCTCATTCAAAAAGTCTTACTTTCAGTCACTTTTCAGGGGACACTTTTCAGATACCCAACCATGACTTAATTTAAGATTCCAAATCCAAATTATGAGAACATTTAAGACAGGATTAAACATTTTCAGACGCTCTATTAATTTAAAAATTCGTTCTTGTCTTAAACTAAGAGATTACAACAATTGCTGTAATCTTGAAGTAAGTCATGGGGGGTATCTGAAAAGTGTCCCCTGAAAAGTGACTGAAAGTAAGACGTTTTGAACCAGAGTGATGTATAAAGAAAAAAATAAGTAAAAAAGTGATCCGTTAGAAACGCAAGTTCCTGACATCCAGCTTGCTTTGGGAGGCAGTTTTTTCCGATATCAAAAATAACTTTCCTTCTAAATCGGATATAGACTGAACGGATGACACATGCATGATATATGACTTGGTGATGGATCAAGTCAAAAGCTGCGATGTAATATACACAAATGAAAAGAAGAAGAATATAAGCGAGAGAAGAAAAAAAGGTAAAAGCATGAGAGAAAGAGAGAAGTCGCACTCTGTTAACGCGAGAAGGTCTAGAGCCAAGCGCAGAAAGGCCAAAGTCATACGGCTGCGGCAGAAGCCTGCCTTCCGAAGGACGTGAACGGGTTCAGCGAAAAAATGCGGTGGGGGTGTCTCAAAAGTTCATTCGTCCATCAAGAGGGAGGCTCGTGCTATTTACCGGGACGAAATTAAATGAAAACGTTTGAAAATGAATCCAATGCTGAAAAAAAAATATTCGGAGAAACAAAGTAGGAAAACATTAAGAGAAAATTGACATTTTCTGCATCGAGAAAGCGAACAAATTTAACCAATTTAACAGGGGGAGCGCAGAATTTCACCACCATATACCTAAGAGATGGCTGATGCCCACCCAAACGTGATGTATATTTCACTTTTTTGTGAAGTTTGTGTTTTTTAGTCGGTGTTCTTGTCCAAGTTGTACCTGCAGTTTAACTCTGCCTCCAAGCAGCAACTTGTAGCAAATTTTGTAAACTGCGAATAAGCAGTCGGGAAGAGTTTGAGGAAGGTTGCAGTTCGGAATACCTGCCGAATCTGAAAAAAGCTGAACTGGACGAATTTTCTCACACGCTCAAGTTGCCAATATGGAATAGGAAGATGAGGACGATGTAGGTAGGGTAGGATGGGATAGGTTAGGATAGATGTTTTAGGATATAGGTTCGGTTGGGTTATGTCAGGTTAGGTTATAGGTTTAGTTAGTTTAAATCAGAGATCAATGGTGATAACTCGTTCAGTTCAATGTCGGCAGGTATTCCGAACTGTTACCGTTTGAGGAATGCAATGTGTTGCAATCAACTGAACCGCAAGCAATATGTCTCCTGAAATTTTGAATTTGAATTTGAATTTTATTAAGTACTTTTAGGCTGCAGCCTATATCGTACACAGAAAGGTAAATAGAAAGGACATTACACAATCAATAATGATAAAAGGAACAGAAGAACACCATCGACAAGTGAATGAAAATTTACAATAACATCAACACTCAAATGAACACGGAATACAAAATTTTCCTTGTCGGACCCCTGTTGTTGCAGAGAAAACAGTGACACCGCTTATGAATCAGTTGAACCATCATAATTTTGTTTTGGTTGGCCGTTTTTACTTCCTATACGTGGTTTTTCTGAGAGTTCAATTCCAGTTTTTCGTCTGTTGAAAAACCTTTGTAACTTTTGATCGTTTTATATCTTCGATGACAATTATTATTTGGGTGTATCGGCTTGGCTTATGCGCTGCATTCGAAGCGCAGGAACAAACTTGTAAGACAATCCGCCGTGATTGGTCAATGAGATATTCACATCTTATGCCAAAATTCTTCGTATGGAGGTTTTCTATAGACGCCTTCTAGAAAATGGCAACATGCGCCGCCAAACACCATTGCACTCGTGTATGTGAGGCCTATTGAAATTGGATGTTATGCCAGACCTTTAAATTTCAGGTAGAGGACTTTTCGTTGACCCTGTAGAACTGTCGAATGACCCTGTTCTCTCGACAGTCAAAATGATATCTTCCCTGAATCGATGCGACAGATGGAATGGGGAAAGTGTTAAAATGATATTTTACGATAACTCATCTTTTATCGTGGGGTGTAAAAATGAACTTTCGGTGACCTGCCACAAGAAAGGCTTGCGAGTCGATCACAAAGAATATTTTCTATTCAGGTTTTCTGTAGAATAAATAAAAAACAGAGCAATGACCAAAAGAATACATAGGTATCTTACTATACTAAAAATCCAGACCCTCTCCATCGTTTTTCGAACATTTTGGTCTGATTCAGGCTGCCACTACTAGACAAAATAATGTGCCTTGACCACTCAGGAAAATGACCAGAATGACCGCTCAGGAAAACGCGGTCAAAGTTTGGCCATCAGCAGTCAACTATTAGACGTGTGACTTTCAAATTGTTAACCTTTCTGCAATGGAGTCAGAGGGCACAATATCTGTTGCGAATGTTTTCAGGTTGAACGCACATGGGAATCTATGTTTTGGGCGATTATACTCTGAAAATTGCCATAAGATATGATGGTATGTGCGTACCCACCTTAACGTGAGCAGCAAAATTCGATGACTTCGGCAATTACGTGTATCGTGTCTTGTATAACATGCTCCATTGCACAAAATTGTCATCGTCTTCCATTTTCAACATGACCACATAAGGAGGTTTGGGCCGAACTGGATTTTAGGTCATAATCTGGCGCTGTTGCAATTGATTTGGCTAAAGCCGTTGACAAAGTGGATAGAGGTATTAAGGATGGCTGTTCCCTAACCAATCAGAAGCCAGCATTTCAGGCCCCGCCCCTTTTATGACGTCACAATGACGCCATAATGACGTTGCTATGACGTCATCAATGACGTACAGGGTATTTCAAAATGTTCGCTGACCAAATGACTCATGCTCATGATCGTGGATGAGCCTTTTGCCAAGATTTGCGGAAGACCAGTTGGAAGGGGGCGGGA
>JASGXE010010342.1:0-14564 GCA_030068105.1 Sinentomon sp. SZTP_YWyxl | reverse complement strand
AGGACTCATCAAGCCATGTTTCTGTAATGGCTTGCAATCGGCACTGACTGAGTCCAGAATGGGCCTCAATGCGAGTCGCTTCGGAAGGAGGCTACGGGTATTAAACAACAAGATGGAGAGGTTGAATGCCACGTGCAGCGGAGGCAACAGGAGGGGCCAACGGTACACCAGTCTGGAGAACCCCAACTAGAGATGCACTAGAACAACGATCCGAGGCTTGACACACAAACGGCAAGCAGTCTTCTGTGGCTTCTGCCTATCAGCACAACCGCAATGAAGGCTAGTGTAGACTTGGGCGGGGTCAATGGCAGAGGCTGGAGAAACAGAAAGGGCAATTAATGGACTAAAAAAGAATTGATGGAGCGAGTAAGTGTGAGGCGACCGCTTGTGCACCGGCTTCAAGTAGTGCAAACCGTCAACTGAAATAGCAGAGGACTGAATGGATTGAAGATCTAAAAAGTTGACATTTACGAGATTCTGAGTAATTGAGGACAATGCATGGTTTACTCTGGAAATTTTTTTCGATAAAAACGGGTCAAGAGGCCTCGGCGGGACTGAGCATACATTCACGGAGAAGCTCAACCCTGGACAGGTGACAGCCACAGTTGCATTGATGTCACCAATCAATCTTGAAAAGGACAAGATGACATCAGGGACAGATGCATGAATGATGTCAATTTCGCCTACAACTACATTGAGCAGCAAACGATTGCTGTTACCCAAACTCTTTAAACAATTTCTGAAAATGGGAAGAACGCCGTTGATATTCAGACCACCCTTCCACCTAGTAAATCTGGCACAAGGCCCAACTGTGTCAAAGAATGGGTATAAACGCTTCAAATTGGAGTTTCCGATGGAGAGGACAGCGTCAACAGGACAGGGTTGAGACTCAGGAAGTGGTGTGACAGTGGATCCAGTTTGCCCCTGTTGGCTGATAATCGATGGGGTGCTAACAGTCGAGATTCCACTTTCGGTAACCTGTGTTACTCTCATAGTCGAATTTGTAGATGAATTATTTGTCTGCAGTCTATTTTTTTCACTGCAGGACGCCGCGCAACCTTGTTGCCGCAACTCGAGAACCTCAGCCTTGAGTGACCGGATTTCATCCCTTAGAGAAGTCAATTGGGACGTAAGTTTGCAAATTTTGCACGAGAATGGCTGATTTTCTGCATCCTGAAACGACCCAGTCATGCCAGACGATTCAAAGTTGATCCAATCAGAGCAGTCGTCGCATTGAATCCAATCGGACACAGGACTGGACTTTGCCTTTTTTGTCTTGTCCGTGCCGGAACGCAACGATTTGGGTTTACATGTCGGGGTCGGGATACGAGAAGGGGTGGGACCGGGATTAAGTTCAACATCTCCACAACTAATCAACAGCAGCTGAACTATGCAAAACGTGAGGGCAAATGGTGTGCGACCAGAAAACCTGAACAAGGAAGCACAGGAAACATGCGATTTTCGGACGAACACAACAGGATCCTTCAAAGAAGCCAGGAAAGAATTTCTTGAAGAACGAACGTGAAGATGAGGAGACGCACCAAGCTCCAACGAAAAATGGCTTGAAGCCGGGTCACGAAATACAGCAAGCGCCAAAAACGCCAGAGAGACCGATGAAAGAACAAACTTTGCTGCGGCGGCCATTTTGAATTCGAAGCAGGGCAGCCCCACTTCCGCTCTCGTCGGCAGCTGGAAGTGAAGTGATGCTCATCTGTTGAGATGCAGAACCATTCTGAGTCTTCGGTGGATTTATTGGTTTGATGGATGTTTGCGTCAATACAGGGTGTGGTCCTAAATTACTGGGAATAACCGATGGGACGTGTTCCTCATGTCCGTCGGAATCAAACTTTGCCCAGTGACAAAATTCGTTCAGACCCCCCATTTCGAGATATACCCCCTCAAATTTCCCGAATTGAGCACTTTTTGGGTGCCTGTGGGGGTTGCATTCAGGACTAAATGCACTGCCACCCCCCATTTCGGATATATGGCCACCCAGAAATATAAAGGGGGCCCCTTTGTTGGGGGTTGAAATGTGCATCGCAGGCCGCAGCGCTTATTTTTGGAGAGCATGTTCCCCAAGATAAAGGGAAGAAAAAACATTCAGTGAAAAAATTCCGACAGCGAACCCCCATTTTCGAGATATGGCTCTCCAAAATTCTCCAATTCAGTTTCCAAATTACGAATTTTTGTAACTTTTAGGGGGCCATACCTCCCAAACCAGGGGTCATAGGCTATTTTTTCACTGAATCCTTGCTCTTTAATTCATCTTGTGGAGCACGCTCTCCAATAATTAGCGCTGAGCGACGCATAAATCAACCCCCAACGTAGGCAGCCAAAAGGGGCTCCCCTCGGAATTTTTGGGTGGCCATATCTCCGAAATGGGGGGTGGGAGCGCATTTTGTCACAGAATATGTTTTCTTTTCAGATTGTATTGGGGAGCACGCATACAAAGAATGAGTGCTCTTCAACAAATAAATCAACCCTCACAGGCACCCTAAAAGGATTCAATTTTGGGAGCTTTGAGGGGACATATCTCCGAAATGGAGGGTCGCAGTGAATTTTGTTTTACTGAACAAGTGATTCCTGCAAGAACAAGTTTGATTCCTACATTTTATGGCCATGATGAACACATCCTATCGGTTGTTCCCAGTAATTTAGGACCACCCTGTATAACGACATGATTTTAAAGTCGAACCTCTTCCAGGTTTTGATCTTTTCACTGCCAACATTTCTTTCCGACCTCTCAGCTGGAATGCGATTTCGGCTCCATCTCCGTCCGATCCCTCTCAACGGCTCATGTAGAGCGTGTTGTTTCTCACCAACATAGTCGCAAAAGGTGGCTTGGGATGAGTTAGATGCTCTGGTGAGCACGCACATAACATATTGATTCAATTGATGAAGAGATGATGGAAAAAACTATGTTTGGATGGTTTTTTGCAAAAAATATTCCTACCAGTTCGATCAACGTGCGCGTGTTCACAAGGGATCCAATCCGAACCCATCCCATCCAAGCCACCTTTAGCGGAGGTTGATGAGAAACAGTGCACTTTCACATCAGCTGTTGAGAAAGCTCTGAGATAGAACCAAAAGCATGTTCCAGCAGAGGCAAAGGGAAAGAAAGGACGACCAGAAGGATCAAAACCTGGGGATCAAGGTTCGATCTCAAAATTTGTTGACACTCATCACGGTGCATAAAGTCAATTCGAGCTAAACGATATCATCAAACCTTGAAATTTCTATTTCTTTTTGGAATATCTTGCGATATTCTTGAGACCATGAATATCTTGTGATCTCGCCGAAGTTGGGTGAAGATTCAGATTCGGACGCTGAAGTTGGGGAAATATTCAGATTCGCCGAATAATGATTGCCCATTGATTTGGCCAGAATGGATTTTTCAGACAGGGTGACAATGGTCTGATGGCGTTTGATTTTTAGGATGCACTCTTCATGGTTTAGAGCTCTGTGGTGTGCGGTGTGGCCATCAAAGAACCAACCAAAATTGCAATGAAATCTGACAAATATCCAACCTACCGCATTGCAGAATGCATTCTGCAATTGCATTCTGCAATGATAGATGCCTTTTAGATGGCATTTTTCATCTTCCGAAGAGAACAAGTTCTGGCAGGAGCAGAACTTTAGGGTACCTACCAACCAAAATTGTGTGCAACAATGAAATCTGACAAGTATCCAACCGGTAGGTTGGATATTTGTCTGACAAGTATCCAACCGGTAGGTTGGATATTTGTCAGATTTCATTGTTGCACACCATTTTGGTTGGTAGGTACCCTAAAGTTCTGCTCCTGCCAGAACTTGTTCTCTTCGGAAGACGAAAAATGCCATCTAAAAGGCATCTATCATTGCAGAATGCAATTGCAGAATGCATTCTGCAATGCGGTAGGTTGGATATTTGTCAGATTTCATTGTTACATACAATTTTGGTTGGTTCTTTGATGGCCAAACCGCTCACCACAGAGCTCTAAACCATGAAGAGTGCATCCCAAAAATTCACACAGTTGGCTCCATGGAGCCAACTGTGTGAATCATGCTTGGGACTCAGTTATATTTTTGTCTTTTGAGTTCCAAGGTTGCTATGAAGGCACTTTTTCTTACAGAGCCCGTCGTCTGTCACCGAAATTAGCTCTGTTGAAATCCGAGATCGCAAGAATCAAGGCTCTTTGAACCATATGCTAATCCTTTATATTGTTACGGTGTACTCAGCACACTCAGCATGACCATGATTCATTCAATATAATTCTGATTACAGAATTCTGAATTTTATGTACTTTGTTTTTGAGAGGACATGGTGTGACCAAAGTCACAATTAAGGCCTGGTTTTGGTGAGCCAACAGCTCACAGTTTTTTCTTAATTAATTTGCCGTGGTCGAAAGGGAGAAGGTGAAGGATCACCAAGTCCCAGAAGAGGCATTACGTATGTTGCTTAGATGTGGCCTATGGAAACAGGCTGTGGAAAGTTCCCAGAAACAGGGAACCAGCAACGCAATAAGGCCTTCTAAGATGTTTCTTTTATTTTTCCCAGAACTCTGTAATCAGCTTTTGCTAGTTTTTGGGTTTGGACTTCCTTTTGGTGAGCTCATTCTCACACTTTTTGGGTCCAAAATTACCATTTGTGGTTTCTGGGGAGGAAGTCCAGTTTGAGCAATTATCATGGTCCTTGCGATTTCTGTCCTAATTTTGATTGGTCAAAGATTGGTTTTGTGGAGTAATGTGATTGGCTGTTGAGCTTAGAAAGGCGTCAACCTAGAATTTGCAAAGAGTGTTCTGTTTAATGTGTGATCCGGGGAGTCGAGATCGAGACTCCGGACTGGAGGAGTCTGAATCGAGAGTTCGAAGGTGACGGTTGTGTGTAGATCGTAAGGGATGGAGCCGGGCTCAACATCTCGCCCAGGCTAGTTTGTGTTAGTGTATAGAATGAATCTTATTTAATCAATTATTTAATCTTATTTATTGTGTGAGTGATGATTTTAACTTTCATTAATAAACGCTTATTTGCTTAGCTTTTAAAACCTCTGGTTCTCATTTACTCATATCTCATGGTGCCATAAATCTGATGATTTGGTAAAAGTCTTTTTGGGCCTAATTGTATTTATTTCCCACGGATCAATGGGCTTTCACTTTCCCCCTTTAAAGAAAGGTATCTGAAAAAGGACCTGTGATTGGTACTTCTCTTTCTAATTTTGAGGACGGTATGTTAAGGAGTGGAATCGACGGACGAGAGAAAGAGACGTAGCAATCTGGCGACCCAAGGGCAAGTCAAGTGTTAACTCACGGGTAACAATTCTGGCTGGGTCGCCCAACTCTCAACTCAGTCTGTGACATTGGAAAATCTTCTTTCTAACTTCATTGCCGAGAATGAAAGAAGGAACCTACCGACGTAAATTCTTCTTCAGGTATGCATATTCCTTTCGTAAATCCAGGTTTCCACTTTCGTGAATCTGTTTTTGATGAAACATCCGAGTTCGCCTTCTCCAGAGCTGGCCAAATCTTTTATCAAAATGGATCACCCCACTGCAAGTGTTCGAACACATTCTGAATAGATATAGGTACAGGATTTCCCAAAAGTCACTTGATATGCTTTTCAACTTCTATTCTGATGCAGATCCTCTTTTTTCAGTTCTGGCCTAGTGATCAAAATGTGGGTTCCATCATGATTTTCAGTCTATCCTTGCAATGTGGGCATGCTTTTCAACTTCTATTCTGATGCAGATCCTCTTTTTTCAGTTCTGGCCTAGTGATCAAAATGTGAGTTCCATCATGATTTTCAGTCTGTCCTTGCAATGTGGCCATGCTTTTCAACTTCCATTCTGATGCAGATCCTCTTTTTTCAGTTCTGGCCTATAGATCAGTGGCCTAAGTTGAGTCATTCATTCATTTTAATCAAAAGCCTTGATGAAATTTATTTCGTTTTTTTTATAAAATAAAAAGACAACCCCTGCTATTTGCTAGTTTTCAATCTTCTCTTGTGGGGCTATTTCTGCAGATTTCAGGTTCAGATTTGGCAGGCTGCCTGTTGCAGGTGTTATCCACTCGAATTGGAACAAACTCCAATCGAAGCTTCCAGAGTTGCTTTAAAACTGCAATGCACTTTTCTGGGGTTGTCAAGTGACTTTTGGGAAACCCTGTATTGTCGGTTTCATGCAGGTGTCGATGACGAATAATTCAGTGATCATTGCCATCACAAACTAAATCGTCTGATCATAAAAAACGAAAATGAAATGCCTTTAATCATTGCGCTTTTATTAGGACAAGAACATAATCACTGGGCAAAATATGAATGCATCATGATACACAGTAAAACTGATCCAGTTGCATCTCTCTCAGCTCTCTTCACCTTCCTTTTTCCCTCACACCTTGCAGGCTTAAGTTTTCTTCCTTTTTTTGTACAAAAATATTTGTCAGTACGGAAATTTTCACTGTTTTATGGTCAAGCAAAAATAAATCCAGAATTTTTTGCAAGGAAACAAACCTGTGGGCTTGCCAGATTGAACTTTTCACGCATTGGCAATTCATTCTTTGTCTCTCAGCCATTGTCTCTCAGCTCCAGCTGGTTAAGTTCTCAGCAATTCGGTTGTGTTTTCGTTGTTGTGCTGGTCTGTTCTGCAGTGGGCTAAAATTTTGCAAGGTTGAATTGGGCGAAAGGTATGTTGGAAGTCGTGCATCATGGAAAGTTTCCGAATGGGTTGAATGAGGGCTGCGAAAATGCGACACTGGAACCAGTCCACGTAAAAATGAGATGGTTTTGGATGGGTATATAATTATTGTTTACAAAGACAGCAATGCCATTCATGTTGACATACCTAATTCATGTTGACATACCTACTCGGCTGTGTTTCACAAGCCCACTTAAACTCCAAAAAGATTTGATAGTTTGCAGGTTGCCCTCATTGTATTTTCCCAAAAGTGTGAGACTGGGTTTGAGTTCAAGTCTTTGGTGAGCCGAAGCTGGGTATTAACTTCGACTTCAGGCTCTTCACAGAAGGTTAGAATTTTTTATGTGGATCTAGCCCATATCCTAAGAACCACATTTTCAATGAAAAGTGTCATGCAAATCCATGGTCTACCAGCTTTCGCCAGAATTGCTTTCAAAGTTGCAAATTCCAGAGAATTGCTTTGATTCGACTTATCTTTCGAAAGATGAAGTGTTTCCGATGAGAACTACATTACATCTTTTCCAACAGTGCGGAAAACAACTGCGAATCAATAATCATTGGCTGCAAATTGGACTTTCCGGATCTTCCGCAGAAGTTCTACACATTCACGTGCCTTAAATCTCCACACAAGTTGAGCGGCGAGAATCTCCCCACAAGTATATTTTTGAGCAAATCTGGGTAAAGCTGTGTTCTGAAAATCACCTGCTGGAATTTTGCTGCAACTTTACCAGCAAAGGATGGTATTGTGGTACGAAAGAGCAATTCTGGATATTTTCGATATGCATGTCATATTTCCAAATTCCGTTGACTTGTGCATTCTGTTCTGGTTGACCTATTCAATTTTAGTGCTTATTTTTTGAGAAGATGCAAGATGGCCTTTACAAAGATGGGCTTGCATGGACTCCTCATCATATGTTTTAACCAATCCGAACTAACATTTAAAGATTCAGAAGGTATCCAAACTCATGTCAACTTGGAACCAACCCTACTGACGTGATGAGATGTTGGTGGGATTGAGATGGGTACCTACAGGTGTGATCACATCAAGGGCTGACGATCGAAGAGATTTCCAGCTGATAACTTTGAGTAGCAATTTGTGAACAAATAGTGAATGTTTGGGAATGATTAATTTCACACCGTAAAGTGCCATCAGCAGATTTATTCGTATTTACATTTTCCAGTCTCACACACACTTTTTCTGATGGTACTTTTCATCTAGGACATTTTGCTGAATGAGTAATTGTTGCTGAAAATTTTTCGATCATCAATGGAAGTAAGTGCATACGAGTTGAAGGCCAAAACACAGTTAGGTTGTCAGCTCTAAGTAAGATTTTTACTCACAATGGTGGCTGGTCATGTCTATCTGAAACCCTTGCTCTTCCCGATCACTTTGGTCGCCATGACCATACTTCCAAGATCCGCGTTTATCAACCTTCTAAGAACATTTTTAAGTATTCTTTCATTCCCAGAACCATTGTAGACTGGAATCGTCTATCCCAGAATTCGATGGATTCCTTTCTGACTCAACCCTTTTCCTGAAGTTCCTCATCTGTTATTTTCTCTGGCATTCGTAGTGAAAACTACTCTTCTCTCCAAGGGGCCCAAATAAGACCTGGGATTGGATTCGATCCGGTGCATTACGAGGGGTTGATAAAGATGAGGTCAGGGAACGGGTCAGTGACTCATGCCTAGACCTAAGCCGGGAACCTACCCGGAGTCGTCGGCCCATGTTGGTGGCCCCCCTCTGCGTGGTCAGTGCAAACCTTTTTCACGCAGCTGGGAAGAGGGAGTGTGCGTAGGTACTGCTGGCGAACGCCGCTGGTGCTTCCGTGACTCCCTGCGCTAGTTAACCGGCAGTTGTCGGACAGCGCTATCGCCGCGCGACTGACGCAAGGCGAACCCATTCCCCCGATGTAGTGCTCCGGAAAGACTACCTAGGTACCTATGTGGGTCTAACTGTGATCTTCTACTTCCTTTTCTTCTATCTAATCTCATGTTGGCTTTGTTTCTTCATTTCGTCATTTCCCTACCTTCTTCCTCTTCTTTCACCTACCTATGTCTCACTTTTATTCGCGTTTTTGCATATTTTCATTTGAGATTGCGAATGGGTATGTGTGTGCGTGTGTGCTGGTTAATGCTGCATGCTTGATGCTGATGGTACGGGAGGTCTTGTTTGGGTCGCGTGTGTATGACTGTTGTGTGCCTGTTTTGAATGCTATATGACTAGGCCCCGTCCACATTCCGATGATATGTTTTCCACGCTCCTATATCTACCCTCCTTCCTTTACCCTTTCCTATCCTCACGAATATTGCAGCCGACGGTCGCGTGTCCTTCCCTTCCCTCCCTTCCCCTTCCCAGGTATATGATGACATTTGCTGTCATATGTGAGAACTTGCTGTTCTCCATTGACGATTGCCTTGTGGCATAATAACCTGCTGAAAGCAGCGTCTGATACCTATACCTATAACACCACTGAATATGAACACAACTGAAGACAAATCGAAAATTGTATAAGGCAACAGAAATGAATGGAGATCTCATAAAATTAAAAGCTTTGGATGTAGGAACTTTCTCAGAATGGAAAGTCAATCTCAGGTAACAAATTCCCATGCTTTTATCGATGTTGGTCAACTAACTAACTAAAACAAACTTCTCTGTAAAAACTAATCCCTGAAAAAGTACAAATTTAGTTCGTTTTCAAGACACGTTGAAAAGATGAAGTCAATATGTTGATGAAAGAGAAAAAGCAACACTACACTAATTGCAATTATGATAGGTAGCTGGTCTCAAAATAGTCAAAATGGAAGAAAATAAGTCACAAGAAAGAATATAAACATCTTCACATCTTCATTGATGAACTTCATTGCACTTAATTTATTCGAAAAGACAAAAATATCAAAAATGTATTGTTTGATTTGTACGTGTACAATGTGTATTGTAAATTCACTAGACGACACTACGATATGAGGGATGAAAATCAGGGCAGTTGATCACAACTCCGTGACGACACAAAACTTCTTACAAAATTGTCCAAAACCCTTTGTCAGTTGAAATGAAGGGCAGCCAATAGATAGGTACCATAAATGGTAACCACTAGCAAAGTACCATAAATGGCACTTCACTACTGATAGCTATCATAAATGGTCCTCCATAAATGGCACTTCAGTAGCTGATAGCTACCTATCATAAATGGAACTCATCTAGTTGAGAAATGGGTATCATCAAAGGTACTTCACTGCTGATAGCTATCATCACAAATGGTACTCCATAAATGGCACTTCAGTAGCTGATAGCTCTCATAAATGGCACTCATTTAGATGAGAAATGGGCACCATCAATGGCACTTCCTGCAGCTGATCATTACCCTAAATGGCACTCCACGATTATGAGATAGATACCACAAATGGCACATCTTCCACTGATAGGCACCAAAACGGTATTTCACCGGTGGATGGATACCATTCACGGCACTTTCCTCCAAAGTCGGCTGACATTCGACGATAGCTACTGGTTGTTGATCTAACAAGGAAGGGAGCTTGTTTTCCAGTCCTGACTAGTTTCGAAGTGGCCTCGTGCATGCTCGCTGACAAAAAATAACTAACACTCTTGGACAATCCAAGCCTGCCCGTCGTTAATTGCACTGATGGTTGGTGCTAGTGGAAATCTTCATTCCCATTCACATGTACGTCGGCTTGATCTTGTAGGCTCTCTTCCAGATTTCGCACAGGCACACGGTCGAATGGAACCGATAAAATATTGCCAGAGGCATGCTGATATGTGTTATGATTGTCCACGCCCAGAGACCATAGAAATGGAGTTGTATTGGGTGGGCATCGGCCCGACTCTTCTCGAGGGTGTTAATCATCCACATGGCCAGGTTGGTGACAACAAGGAAGGTTACTATCTCCCGACCTGGCTTTCGTCTACTCTGTTCCGAAGTGTAGGCGTACCTGCGGCTGGCATCAAGGATGAAGATGGTCTGAAGGATTGCCTGGCTAAGGGCTAGGAGGTTTGACAGGAGGATCAGGACAGTGTTTTTCCGAAGCATGAAGTGGCTGCCAATGATAGCGAAGGTGTTGTAGATGAAGACACCTGTCTGGGCAACTATGAGAAGGATGTTGTCCAGCTCCAGGTCACGTGATGCGTCGAAACGAAGTTCACGAACCTGTAACAAAACAACCAAAATAGTAAATGGTCAAATGCGCAGCACCCATAGACAACGTTGGATTTGTTCGCCAGGTGATGCATTTTTTGATCTTGGCTCTCAGTGCTTTGAGGCTCACCTGGCTGTACATGTGGCGCAACAGTGGTGCTTTGAACGAATTTGTTGGAGACAAGAAGAAATTGGAATTACCAAAATAACAGGAGCTCCAAGTGGCAACTGCTTGCATGATTTCACTGCAAAATTTTCCTGAGACCTGTTTATTTGGCACAGAGATGTCATTGAATCTATTCTATTCCATTTTTGCGTCGCTTTAGTCTAAAAATGGTTTTTTCTCATTTGCCTAATGTTTACCTCACGAGACCATCGTGGTCAAAGGTGAAAGATCGGTTGCCCTGCACTGCATCCTCTTGCACTGGGTCAAAGTGCAAGAGGATGCAGAGTGAAGTGGCAGGGACCCAAATAAGGTCAATTGAGGACACACTCTAGGAGTCGAATGGCGAATTGAAAAACGTCCAGGGCAAAGTGCTGCGGATGCATGGTGATGGGTAGACAAAAGAGAAAAGGCCACTTGACTTGGATAGACTGCAGGAACTGAATTCAAAGATCACACAACCACCTTACTGAAACCGATGAGACAAAAATGTCAAAATCTCGGATGTGTACCACACATAGATTCTTTGGTGTTGTGCGTTGATGCAGGAGCTAATTGGAGTGCACAATTTCCGATTCACATGCTACATCGCTCGGTGATATCACACTGCGACACATTCTTTGCTCAACTAACCTGGACAATAGCAATCATCACGGCCAGTAGGGTCAATGCATACAGTGCCAGTTCCGCTATGTTCACTTCAAGGATGGCTGTTTCCTTATGCTCCGGTCTATTGATCAGGACAAAGAACACAATCAGGCTGATGATGGCCAGTACTAGGATCAGGATTCCAACAAAGAAGCCCTTGTTGGCATGGGCACAGTCGACTGAGTAGTGATGTGGCGATCGTTTGGTTGTGACACTGACCAGGTCGTGCGTGTCCTGCTTGGAAAAGAATGTGTGGAAAAATTTGCAAGTTCTGAAGAGCACCTGTTTGATTGTCTAATAAAATTAAGCATTTTGTGCATTGAAAAACTGAATTGAGAAACCTTCGTTCAAAGAATGAAAGGAACAGCTCCTGGGAGATTAGCTGTCCCTGAGCAGAATGATTGTGATCACAGGGTGATTGTGGCAACAGCAAGCTAAGGGGATCCAGGGAAAAAATTGCCTTGAAGAAGGTGTTTATCCTGGACCCAACTTGGAAAGAGGGCAGTTGTGCAGGTATATCATGGTAGCAGATTGCCCTGGTTACGGTTTAACCATCGCTTTCTTTTTGATTTTATTTCACAAAATAAACACTGCTGCCTGGGGCCTGACTTTGTGCAAGAACCAGACAAATGGATTGAATGTCAACTTTGCAAGGGTTGGACAGAAAACACTGTAAGTAAACCATAAAAAATACAGTGTCCTTCCACTGCATTCTCTGGAAAAGCACATCCTCGAATTCTAAGACTTGAAGCCAGCTTTTTTATAGCCCATCCAAATCTGCAAGTTGCCCTCCTAAGTCCTGAATGATGTAAGCAAAATCAAGCCTTGCCTCTTTTCTTGAGGCCAATTTAGGCAAGCACGAAATGAAGTGGTTTTTCCACATGGCACAGGCTTCTGCGATGCGCAACAGAAAAATGGGCTTGTTGTAGGTGCTGCGTAAAAGAAAAATTGGCTTTCATTGGTGATGGTTGGAGCTTTATCTTTCTCAGCAGGTGTGCAATTCCTCCCAAGCATTCTTACCAAGCGAGTATTTTGAGTATTAGATTCTGGCTTGGACCTTTTGTCCGAACTACTGGACACCAACAACAAACGAGAAAGATGAGCTTTCAAGATTTCGACGGATCAAGTATAAACATTTTTAATTCAGTGTTTTAAGTGAACGGAATAAATGTTCTCCAATATGCATATTCCCATTTAACTTGCCTGTGAAACGTTTTTGCTTTTTTGCTCTTGACAGCAGAAATCAAAGTGCCAGATTGCAACAGCTTTCAAGCTGTGTCAGTTTTTTGACCTCTGTTATAAAAAGAGGATCTTTAATTTCTGCAGCTCACACAGAGAAAAATTGAGCATTAAAAATCAACTATTTTTGATGGTTGAGGGGAAATGGTTGAGGCAACTTTCAAAGTTTCATTTTGACAACCAAAAATTTGTTGACCCACCATTATGAAGACGTTCGCAGCAACAAAATAATTTTGTTGATTGAATCAGCCAGCGACAACCAGTTTTCAGTTGTCCCAACACAAACACTGGTTGACAACGAAATCCATGAAGGTTGTTGCCGCGAACGTTGTTTTGATTTTTTGAAAGACAACCAGTTGTGTGTTGTTTCAACACAAACATTGGTTGGCAACAAAATCAATGAATGTTGTTGCTGCGAACGTTATTTTCATTTTCATTATCAAAAGCACGTAATGAAAAGCGAAAATATCTTTAAACAGGAAATTTTTAAACTTTTTGCCATCAGATGTGTCGAATGCATTTCCATGTTTCCAGGCCGAATTTCTTTTTCCTTGCATTTTGCACCTCAACACCCAACGCTTTTTCAATAGTTAATTTGCGTTTTCTTAAATAACTTTGACTACTAACTTAATTTAATAACATGTCCTCTTAACTTGCATTGTATGTTGTGATATGTTGTACCATGAATGTTGTCCTTAAAATTCAAGTGCAAATAAATCGAATTAATTACACAAAACACACGCTGTGAAAGCTGAAATGTTGGTGCACTTCATGCCCAATAATCATCATTTTATTTTATATCCATTCAAAACGTCAAAAAGATGCCAAAAACGATGTTCAGCTTTGCTATACAAAAACTTTTTGTCTGCAGCAGCAACAAAAATTTGCTTGATTAACCAAGCAGAATCGTTTCCGTCACTTTGCCGCAACAAAATAAAATTTTGGCAGAACATTGTTTTTTGTGTTGCTGGAATCTTTTTTTGAAGGTTGCGACAACATAAAAATTTTCACTTTTTTTTCGTTTTGACAACACTGCAAATGGGTCGGCTAAAAACCAGGATGCAAATTTGGTTGCAGCAACTCACTTTTGCATTGCCGCAACCAGCCCATTTTTTTCTGTGCAACGTTTTTGCTAAGATCTCAAATCGCAATTTTTACATGTACGTGTGCGAAAACGTAATTCCATCACCGCTATACTCCAAACTAACACCTTCCAAATGAAGCCCAAATGGAAAAAAGTAGCTATTTCCAACTGTTCGACTCATACTTGCTTGGGAACAGCCTCTGGTGTGGAATTTCTTAGGCATTTTCGAGTCACCGTCTGCATGATGTTGACTTGCAGTGATTTTATCACTTTGCCCAACTCTCACCAGGGCTTCCTTGAAGATGTCAAAAAGGACCCTATTCGACACTATATCATACCAGGTCGTGACTTACAGTTTCATGCAATTCTGCAGGTCGGCTGATGTGTTTCCACATGACATAGATGATGGCAGCACAGATCAAACTGTACTCGATCGTACAAGGAAATAGGAATGGACTGGCATCCTGAACGAGCGACCCCATTATGTCAGTACGACGGCATTCAAACATTGAGTGACGCCCCGTCAGACCACGTTTGACCCTTCTGAGTGCTGTTTCCGTCATCCCTGTTCCATCAACGCCTGATTCTTCCATTTCGGGGGCCCCAGC
>JASGXE010010341.1:0-16396 GCA_030068105.1 Sinentomon sp. SZTP_YWyxl | reverse complement strand
ATTTAAAAAAATACCTACCTACAATAAATACGCATAAATGCAAACGAACTGCAAATAACGCATTTCACTTGCTCAAATAAATTTAAAATAATTACCACCAAAAACATGCATTGAATGTGCCAACAATGGAAATTTTGTAGCATTTGCATTTTAGTGGAGGTTAGGGGTGCCCTGTAGCGGCCTAAACCTCCACTAAACTTTTGCATTGGCATAGATGGCTGATCTGTCAAACTGAACTTAACGTTTCAGTAGAGGTTTAATGCACTGGAAAGTTAAGTGCGGCAATTTGATAGCAGCCAGTGAACTCAACCTCCACTAAGTTGGGTTTTAGTTCACGGCGATCACTAAGTGAGCCAATTTAATAAGGTCCCAGGTTCAACTCAACAGAGCCAATTCAACAGACGGATGCATCTTTCAATGCAACAATGGAAAAGGAATAAGCATTGTGCATAGAAATTAAATTTTCACAACACAAATCTTTCCACTGAGTTGAACTTGAGGGTGAGTTGCAATGGGGAACACAGCCATTTTTATCCGTTTTGTAAAACTGCTTACGACTTTTCTGTGAACCAATTTTTGTAACTTTTTACAGCAATATTTGTATTTTTGTAAGCTTGTTTTTGTAGGTTCCCAGAATTTTGTCGCAATATTTGAGAATGCCTTACCTATTGGACTTTTTACACAATTGACCAATAAAAAAATCGCTACTTTTTGCAAAAAAAAAAAAAAAAGATGTTGCAGCCCCATCTTTGTGAGATTCTTGTGTTTGGTCTCGGTGCTGAAACCACAACATGGCACAAGTTTTGCAACAAAAGTCTGAAGCCAGTCTCTCCCATTGGAGGTTGTAAATACCTACTGATCTTTGGTCTATAGCCAACCTACAGAAACTTTTATACCCTGAACAGGGCGAAAAAAAATCGTTTGAAGCCCTGGAGCACTGATTTTCGAGCCAAAGCCATGTTTTGATCGAAGAGCCATGTTTTGATCGAATTTGTTTTTATTTATTTTTTATTTTTACCTATTTATTTTTTTACCTCCCGACCCTTTTTTTTTTTTTTTTTTTTTTTTTTTTTTTTTTTTAACTATGTTGGGGGCCACAGGCAGTAAAAGCCATTGGACGTGGTAAACCCCGGTCAGACATGCATCATTTTTTTGCCTCGGCAATTACCACGACAACAATCAAGTCGTCGTGTTCTTTCACCGAGGCAGCATGTTTCTTTTTGTGTTTAGATAAGACGCCGTGGCGATCGACAACAAAAAGAAAACATGGTTTCAAGTGCAAACCATCGGTGCAGAGAGATTGCGGTACAGTTTTAGAAACCCATGGTGGGAATTGTCAAGAAATGTGGCCAGAAAAATAAAAATAAGAGAACACGAACCAGGTCAGGCGACGTGAGGATTCCAGCATGGCATTGTCCAGATGACCCTGCCCTTGAAAAGGTCTATCTCATCATTTTGCTGAATGGATTCTTGAAGGTTTGAATTATTGAATTCTTGAAGATTGGGAGGGATGTTGGCTTTTCATCATCCCTAGGTAAACTACTTACGGATACCTATCTTATCTGTTTGTGTCAACAACACAGGTACGGGCTTGATGGCTGCTTTGCACAGGATTCACAGCCAGCTCTTGACCAGTAAGTTTTTTCTCAGCTTCTTTGCACATGCATGGAGTTCTTGTGGAGTTCTTTTCCCTGCGGCAGATCCAGCTCCACGAAGGTGGAGGGCAGTGGAATGCTGAATTTGACCTTTCGGGTTCCAAGGGGTGAAACACCCCGCCCCCGGAGAGGGGCCTGGATGTCGGAGGCCCCCAGAAATTGAAGGAATTCAGTCAGGGTTGATTTTGGGCTCAAAATTGTGGGTTTTCTGTCAGAACTTGGCAAAAATAATATTTTCACCAGCAAGGGCCATGTCTGCCAACCTCCTTTATCTGCCCCTGGTTCAAACCTTCGATCCAGTCAAACCCACGGTTGTGTTGCCCATTGCAACGCTCCAAAAAATTGAAATTGTCTGGAAATTTTACTCCTTGTCTGGGTCTGTTGCATTTCTGCATGTAATGGTGATTCAAAATCTTCGATTCACGTCATGCTAATTTTTAACTTGTTAAATAATTATGCCGGAGTGATGCTGTTACAGATACCATCCTCTTCAATTAATTGTTGAGCGTGCTGCATCCAACATCACGACTGCAACTTTGGTTTGCCTTGTCTTTGTTCTGTTTATGTGTTAGGTACTTATTTGAAAAGTATGCCGAATGTTATTGGCTTAACTCACATCAAACACTGACAGAATACCGAATGAGGCAAAGATGATCAAAAAATTGAGAAAAAGAATGTAGGTAAAAAAATCGTTTGACCAGTGTCCTTTACCGTTGGTGCAATCCCGCCATGATCTTTTCGACACTGTCTGAAGTAGGGGCCTAGGTACCTATCATCAGTTGGGTCTTGGTGGTGTTTTTTCTTTTGGAATTTTCGTTACAAAATGGGGCAAAAACCACTGAAATCTGCTATCTTGTAAGCATCGATCGAGAAACATTCATCAGTTTACAGATTGATGCTGACAGGATGACATGATTTCAGGGATTTCATCAGGCCATTGGTGAAAACCGGAGTCGATTTTGTGATGCTGTTTGAAAACACATTGTTTGTGAATTTTTTTTTTCTTGGTTTGCAACCTCTTACTTATCAATTCACATTTGCTTTGTGAGATTTTCATGCTTTTCAAGCCCTTGCCAATGAATCCACATTTGCTTTGTGAGATTTTCATGCTTTGCATTGCAACCCTTTGCCAATCGATCAATTCACATTTGCTTTGCTTTCTTCTATCCCTTTCAGCCTCGTTCAAGTGTTCAGTAATTCCAAATGCTGGCATCAAGGATCTGAAACTACCACCAAACTACAAGGGTGAGCATTATTGTGAATGCCCATACGTACCTTTACCTACCTACCGGCACAACATGGTATCCACAACTTATGAAAAACTCTCATACTTTCATTGTCGTTTTAAGCCAGATGGGCACCACTGTTGCTTGTGAGCTGAGAGCTCCCAATGCCACTTCTTTGCCTTCAAGTCCAAGGTAATTTTAAATGTTTTTGGGCAGTGGTTGGCATTTTAAATGGAATGAACAGGCATTTGTGTCTGGCACCATGATCCGTTTTACAAGCACTCACTAATTACCTGAATTGAGGCCATTTTCGGATAGACAGTAGATTCGGAGACTATGTTTCCCACACCAAACAACATTCCTATCTACCCACGCCCACCAACCTACCCTCCCCTCCTAAAAAACCACCCTGCCCACCCTTGTCGGCTCCCACATAACCCCGCACGGACACCACTTGCAATATGCCCGAGTGGCCCCAGCACATTCCTCAGTCTAACGTGCACCCCATCAACCAGAAAAATCCAATATTTATAAAATCCTGACACTGCTGATCAAGTGTCCACGCGAAAGATTGGTATTCCAAAGAAAAAAACCTCTTGGTCGCCAACACAATGCGATGGACCAAACGCCATGACAATGAATCACCCAGTGCCTTAGCCAAAAATTGCAAAGGGCAGGGCGCCCCACTGGAATGTGGGGGGGGCACCAAAGTCAACGACAGGGCAAGGGCCTGAATCGGAGGGCATACCGAGGGGGGTTAAGGGAAGGCACCTACCTAAACGTAGTGTGGGAATAAATAGCTTCGTTGAGGCAGGCCACTTGTGGCCATTGACCACTGAAGGGTGAAGCGGGGTCTGTGGGCAGTTCCAATGGGGTTCCAATGGGTAGAGTGCTGGCTGGGGATTTGGGGCACAGCACTCGATAATTTTTGGATAATTTTTCGATAAAATTCCATGTACAGCTATCCCATTAGATTGGTCTTTTGCCCCCCCCTGTACCGCCATCTGAAAAAGATTAATTAGATTGTCCTTTTAGGTAGGGTAGGTTGGGGTAATTGAGACCGCGGGGTTATTCCGACCATGACCAATTACTCTGTAGAGAGATGTTATTTCTAACGTTTGCCACTGCCTGGTCTTTAATTGAACTTTACTCTTGTTCTTTTCCAAATATGGGATAGATTTGAATTGGATTTTAAAAGTTGCTACTGTTTGTATAAACACCTACTGAAATAATTGTAAATCGCTTCAGGCGAGTTGGTCAATAATTCTTGCCATATCGAGAATCTGGCTTTGGTAAGTGTGCCCAGTTGATGGAGCTGTTGTTCCTGAAGGGTTCGTTGACTTTTCATCACTAGATTTGTAATATTTTCAATTGTTATGTTTTCCACTCCCGGTCATAATTACCCCATGCTTTTTTAAGTTGTGGGGGAATTACGACCAGCTGATAAGGGGTAATTATGACCACCAAAGTAGTCAGCTTTTTTTAGCAAAATGATGCCGAATGATATTAAATGTTTGCTTCAACATTGATGAAACAACAACAGATCGTCACCTTGCTGTTGGACCCAAGAGTTCACTCTTCAAGCCTCTTCAAGGCACTCCAAACCCATAATTGTGGTGTAAATTAAACAGATGAATTGCGAAGAAGCTGTAAGTGGAAGTTTTTGTTGGTCTGTTTGGATCATATTATGTTCATTGATAGTGAACAAGGTTCAAAGGTTCTCCTTCCTATACATGGTAGGCTAGTTGGCCTTACCTACCGGGTACAATTTCAATGTCTCCTAATGACGTGCCCCACTTGTAGAAATCATTCTAGCCACACAAAGGAGGGATGTAATGGCATTCCAATAATTTGGATTGCCTGGCTTTTATTTTATGTCCCCATCCCATGTGCTCATTTTCCCCAATTCAAGTTCTTGATGGAAAAAACATAATAATTCTTCTAATAAATGTTATGAAGCGTTTGAAGGAAGCAGAAGAAAAGAAGGGCTCCAAACCAGGCCACAACAAGCATCTGCTAAGCGTACCCATTTGGGGCCAAGAGCTTCAGCGAAGCGTCAAAAGATGACAGTGATAGGCCCAAACCGAAAGCAACAAAGAGGAAAGTGCCTTCTGGGCCTTCATCACCCTTTGAGGAGGATGTGGATGATCCTGATGATGCAGAGGTTGAAGTGGTCTCCAGCTCAGATGAAGCAGATCTGGGGTCACCAATTGGCCCACCATAAGTGGAATATGAAACACCGACACAGGAGAACGTAAAGGCTGGAAAATACATCTTGATTAATCTGCTGGGAGGAAAACGGGCATCAGTGAATTACAAGTAGGCCTATGTGTGCTGCTTGCAATCAATTACAGAAGATGACGAGGAGGAAGAAGGAGAGGCATAGTGGTAGTGTCTTTGCAATTAGTCGATGATCTGGGAACAGAATTTGTTTTGAGAGAGCGTGACATCTTCCAATCAACCGCGCACATATCGTGGCTGTTCTGCCATATCCTGCACTGAATGAAAGGGAGCGTAAAATTTTTTACGTGTTCCCAGGCTCATTGGTGTGATGGAACAATGCTAAGACTGACAGACCCCCAAAACCCAAACTAGAGTGATAAAACTGCAGTCTAACTAGGCTCTTGTGCATATTCAGAACTCTCCATTCATTATTTAGACAATTGTTGCTATTATTGGCCATTTACTTCCAATGGACCAAAACTGTGGATAGAAGTGCTATCTAATAATTATTGTGTGTTTCCTGCCACATCCACATCATCAGAGACCCTCCTGTGCATCCACCAAATTTTGAGAACGTCCTCTTGCATCCACCTTATTCAGAGAACCTCCTGCTTCACGCTCCTAATTCAGAGAACCTGAGCCCTGCCATCAGCCAAAACTCGTTCATCTCCGATGCAGGCCTTCCTACCTACCTTACTGCAGGCTTACGATATCCTACCTGATGTAGGATACAAGCCTACATACCTCGATAACAAGCTGTAGATGATCCAATCACTGACTTTACAGCCGTTCAAAGGATGGAGAAATGCTTCTTTTCACTCGCAGGTTGGCCTGCATCCTAAGTTTGCACCTCTCTGCATGCATATTTTGCAACCGTAATTTTTTTTATTCATGGGGTAATTCCGACCAGGGTAAGACATCCATGGAAAACGAAATCTGGAGCTGTGATGACATTTTGGTCCAATTACCCCCTCCAATGTTCTAATCTGATGCCATGGGGCCAAAATAAGGTGGTCGGAAATACCCCGTACAGTGGTCATAATTACCCCTGATTTTTGAAAAATCAAAAAACGTGTGGGGCAATTATGACCACCCCCTTGCAGGAAGCAAAAGTTCACAGATGTCAGATTTCAATGCTCATTTGCACAATTAAGAGATTGAAAAGCTTAGGCATCAACACATAAATCAAGTTCTACAACATTCTCACTCAGCAGGACTTCTTGAAGTTCGTACTCGCAAAAACTGGTCCGAATTACCCCAACCTACCCTACATTGTTTGAGTTGTGTATTTTTGTTTTTGATAATGTTTCACAATTTCGTGCTTTTGGTTATCTTGAAATGTGTTGCCTATGTTCTTTTCTTTCCTTGAACAGATAATAAAATCAGATATCGGTTGGAGAGGCCAATGATGACAGCAAATTAGCTGATACGTAGTACATGGAAGCTACATTCTGAGGCCAATAAAAAAAAAAAAAAACCCAAAAGCTGGATTGCTTCCATTACGTCTCAGGCCTTGTTTTGTTGGGAACAACGACCTGCCAACAACAAGATGGGTGGTGCTAGACATCCTGCTCTTGCCATTTTTCTTGGTGTAGGCACAAGGTGGGAAGTTTTGGGCCATTTTCACATCAACCGCTATCCAAAAACTGCAACTGGAAAGTCCTGCTGGAGCTCGGGGCATTTGTCTGACCGTGGTTTTGGCGACACTGGTTGTACCCCAAGAGGTGCAGCTATTTCTGTGGAAGGAAAAAACTACTTATTGCACAACGTTATTCCAAACGTTGTGTTTCCGGAAGGAAACACAACGTAATTCCCGGTAGCAATAGGTACTTTTATTAGTCTTTTGGAACCTCGTAATCTTCACCTTTTTTGACCTTATTTTCAGCACCAATGCCTCCGACTGCGCTTAAGCCAATTGCTTTTACCAACTGCAAATTGCTGAATCTTTGGAGGGTAGGTATGAACATGTTAAAGGGGGCAGTCACAATCGATCCAGCTCCACAGCAGAGTTGGCTCACAAAATCAATAGCTTATTGGAACACATTTTCCAATTAGGTTCCAGCTCTTTCAAAGTGGCAATCATCAGTACATTGCTGCTGTCCAGATGTCCACACTGCATGAAGGGATGATGCATAATGACTTTTTCCTTCTTGTGTCAGCTGCCTTATGTGGGTGGGGCTTAGAACTGGGTAAGGGATTCTGGCAACAAGCTCCTCCCACTGACCAAGGCCAACAACATCTCTTTGAGCATAAAAGGAGACAGACAGAGGCAACCATGGTCATTCACTTGCAAGAGAGCAGAGGTCAGAAGCGCATGAATTTTTGGACGGGAGGGCACCCATTTTGGGCAGAAGGGCGCAAATTCAAGGCAGGAGGGCGCGCATCTAGGGCAGGAGGGCACCTGTTCAGGGCAGGAGGGCACCCCTTGTGAAGGCAGGGTGCTGCGCCCTTCACACCTAAGGGATTGTCACCATCCTGCGGCACAAGACTTCCATTCAACTTGAGACCCGTCTAACCTGCATCTGTCGCGCAATGCCAGCAATTTTTAGGTGCTTAACTTCCTTCTATAGGGGGTATTGGTCCCTTGTCTCCCAGCAATTTTTGGGTGCTTAACTTCCTTCTAAGGGGGTATTGGTCCCTTGTCTCCCCGAAGAATGCACTGCTTATCGCTGCTTATTTCACAGGTTTTTTCTATTTACCTACTGACAGAAATTATAGTCATCATTTATAAAAATTAAAAGGTGTTAGTAAAATCTTCGGGATTTGAAATTACCCAGTGCAAAAAGCACTGCTTTTGTTCTTTGAAGCATGTTGATTATTCTATTACCACGGGCGCTTGTTTAGTTGAAATTTCCCTCTTTTTATGCTGTGGCAGATGTTGTATTCCCTGAGAAGCGGAAGCCAACGTACTTTGACAAAGTGCCGACGTATCCGGTCGGAATAAAACCACCAAAGATGGAGAAAGCTTTGATTGACATCAGAGGGCCAGAGCTGATTCATAATAAACTGATTCACAAGCAATATGGAATCATGGTGAGCACTTTTTCTTTTTCAGCCTATTCACCTGAAAGGCAGTTCTTCATACTTTTTCACAAAAAGCATGCATTTCGATTTTTGATGACAGAAACACTTACCTACACGAACCATTTTGGGTTTTTTCCATCATTTTTTTCTTTTGGAGTTTCTTTTGGAGTTGGTCGGTTGGTGAAATGAATTCCACTGTTTTTCAGTTTCAACGGTGGTTCTTCATTTTCACACAACAGATAGGTCGCTGTTCGAGTGTCAACTAGCTAGCAGTCACTGCTTGGTAGTTGGGTTTTTTGTGTCTTTCAAATAAAGTCACTCTAGATCTGCTCGTATTGGCCTAAATTACACTCTTACTGCTCTCTCTGTGATCTGTTTGTAATTTGAACTACAGCTGCCTGCTCTCTGGTTTCGTCACATTAATTTTGAAAAAAAATGTAAAGTCTTTTTTGTCAATTGGAACAATACCTCACTGGGGCAAGTATTTTTTGCAGAGCATATGAGTGTCCTTATATCATTGAAATATTTCAAGCAATATATCACGGATTTCATACCAACTGGATTTGACTTATTTTTTTGAAATGGCCCTGCTGGACAGTTATCATATCTTGGCCAAGAAATCATAGCCAAGAGCATTGTTTCTGTGCGATGGTTGGAAGAGAATTTCAATTTGTTCCCATCCCCTTTTAAAAGTGATGGGAGTTGGCAGTTTTGCATTGATATGTAAAACTGTTGGCCTTGGCACCCTGAGCTGAAATTTCATTGAAGTTCTCGGGAGTGGGTGCACATGTCTCCAATGAGAGGATCATCCCTCCTCAAGTTTTCCAAGAAACACCTTTCGGTTGGCCTATGCACGGCTCTGTTGCATGGATATATTCTATAAAAAAATAGTGCCAGGTGCACGCAGTCATTACCTGCATTGTGTTCTTTTATGCATGAATTTTCCTTTAGGCCCTGACCGGTGGTCATTTGACATACAACCATTTGGAAATGACACGGATGGCACTTTTGAAACACATGGATGAGAAACGGATGTTTGTCGTCTGGCGTGTCGAATCACCATGGAAGGCTATCAGCAGAAAGGTCTGGAAAGTTTTGTATCACACGTTCTGAAATACCTAGGCACATACCTATGGGTGTCAGTCGTATCAGATCTGTGTTTTTCTGTGTTGGGAAATCAACCTCTTCCAGTCCAGAGCGCCGTATGTTGGTGCTCATATGGATGCAATGCACAAGCCAGATGCATTGTTTATGCAGTGGCACGAAGAGCAGATCACCGTATGTTGCGCTCTGCTTTCCACCACACAAAGTTTTTTTTTTTAAATACAAAGCGAAGTGCTTGCCGTCATCATTGGCCATTATGCTCTGCTTTCCACCACACAAAGTTTTTTTTTTTAAATACAAAGCGAAGTGCTTGCCGTCATCATTGGCCATTATGCTCTGCTTTCCACCACACAAAGTTTTTTTTTTTAAATACAAAGCGAAGTGCTTGCCGTCATCATTGGCCATTATGCTCTGCTTTCCACCACACAAAGTTTTTTTTTTTAAATACAAGCGAAGTGCTTGCCGTCATCATTGGCCATTATGCTCTGCTTTCCACCACACAAAGTTTTTTTTTTAAATACAAAGCGAAGTGCTTGCCGTCATCATTGGCCATTATGCTCTGCTTTCCACCACACAAAGTTTTTTTTTTAAATACAAAGCGAAGTGCTTGCCGTCATCATTGGCCATTATGCTCTGCTTTCCACCACACAAAGTTTTTTTTTTTAAATACAAAGCGAAGTGCTTGCCGTCATCATTGGCCATTATGCTCTGCTTTCCACCACACAAAGTTTTTTTTTTAAATACAAAGCGAAGTGCTTGCCGTCATCATTGGCCATTATGCTCTGCTTTCCACCACACAAAGTTTTTTTTTTAAATACAAAGCGAAGTGCTTGCCGTCATCATTGGCCATTATGCTCTGCTTTCCACCACACAAAGTTTTTTTTTTAAATACAAAGCGAAGTGCTTGCCGTCATCATTGGCCATTATGCTCTGCTTTCCACCACACAAAGTTTTTTTTTTTAAATACAAAGCGAAGTGCTTGCCGTCATCATTGGCCATTATGCTCTGCTTTCCACCACACAAAGTTTTTTTTTTAAATACAAAGCGAAGTGCTTGCCGTCATCATTGGCCATTATGCTCTGCTTTCCACCACACAAAGTTTTTTTTTTAAATACAAAGCGAAGTGCTTGCCGTCATCATTGGCCATTATGCTCTGCTTTCCACCACACAAAGTTTTTTTTTTAAATACAAAGCGAAGTGCTTGCCGTCATCATTGGCCATTATGCTCTGCTTTCCACCACACAAAGTTTTTTTTTTTAAATACAAGCGAAGTGCTTGCCGTCATCATTGGCCATTATGCTCTGCTTTCCACCACACAAAGTTTTTTTTTTTAAATACAAAGCGAAGTGCTTGCCGTCATCATTGGCCATTATGCTCTGCTTTCCACCACACAAAGTTTTTTTTTTAAATACAAAGCGAAGTGCTTGCCGTCATCATTGGCCATTATGCTCTGCTTTCCACCACACAAAGTTTTTTTTTTAAATACAAAGCGAAGTGCTTGCCGTCATCATTGGCCATTATGCTCTGCTTTCCCACCACACAAAGTTTTTTTTTAAATACAAAGCGAAGTGCTTGCCGTCATCATTGGCCATTATGCTCTGCTTTCCACCACACAAAGTTTTTTTTTTTTAAATACAAAGCGAAGTGCTTGCCGTCATCATTGGCCATTATGCTCTGCTTTCCACCCACACAAAGTTTTTTTTTAAATACAAAGCGAAGTGCTTGCCGTCATCATTGGCCATTATGCTCTGCTTTCCACCACACAAAGTTTTTTTTTTAAATACAAAGCGAAGTGCTTGCCGTCATCATTGGCCATTATGTCTAATTTAATTTCATCAAGGAAAATTCTTTTTTGTACAGGCAATACAAAAGGAAAAACGAAACAATCTACTGAACAGGTACAGCTTTTTATGTTTTAATGTTGTGCGCCAAAGGGGAAAACCTGGCCGCTGTGGCAACTGGGTTGGTTTTGTGCGGCCAGGTTGGCGCTTGGTGAAACCATAGTATAATAACTGGACCCTATTAGAGAGGGTATATTTATTCTAGTATATTTTTTATAAGTCCAGAGAAGCAGCAGAGGCACTGGTTTAGTAGGAGCAGAGCGCACCCTATGTGGCGCTCTTGACTTTGAGGCCATGCCACGCACTTGTGTCTGGTCTTTGTGTGGTGAAAAGCAGAGTTCCACACATGGCACTCTGGACTTGCTGACAAAGCAGCTGCTTTTAATAGGACGTAAAAAGGTTTGGTCACAACTGTCAGTGTACTTGAGTTGGCTCCAGTTTTTTATGGCACAGATCATGAAACTGAGTTCTGGTAACGCAGTGGATTTCAAGCCCCTTTCCCTTTGGGTTAAATTTCGCTCAGCCTGCATTCCCAATGATGGCACGCACAAAAACCTGGCAGGTTCTTGTCCTGCCAGACATGGGTCAGATGAGAATGCCTATTTGTGATTGGCCATGTGTGAGCAATGTCGGTAGCTGTGAAAACTGTTGTCCTGATTGATCAAATAACAGCAAGTGTGTCAAATCAGTGGGGACTGCAATGATCGACCAACAATGAGAGCAACGTGCATTATTTCAGAGTGCAATTTCCTTTGTTATATGAACATAAAAAACGCACATGAGATATGGGTTGACGAACTGAATTTCCGAAAGGACCCAGAAGATGTGAAACGGCAGAAAAAAGTGACCCATTGCTTGAGGCAAGTCGGTCCTTCCTTTAAACTTCGCATGATCTCAACTGAAGTTCTGTACTCTTGCATTTTATCCGATTTGCAGTATTTGCACACTTTATTGCATCATTACCTCTGATCACTGATTATCTAATTAAACAGGGCTACAACAAGACTATGGGCGGTGGTAAAGGCAGCATTCATCATTATGCAACTCCGGTCAAAGGCGGCAGGATTATTTTGGAAGTTGGAGGACATTGTGAATTTGAAGAGGTTAGCATGCATTCCCACCTACTGTTCTCATTTTGAGTTTTTTGACTCTTTTTGGATGAAGTTGACAGCCTACTGTCAAGATGGGTATTGTCATGATGGGTATCTGTCAAGATGGGTATTGAAGGACTTTGTTCTGAGTTGCGAGGGATGGTTACGGTGACACAAAATATTTCTCCCCAACACCGTTCCAGCCAATTTGAAAGGGATGCATGGGTCGTGTGGACACTCACGCTGACAGTGACAGAAGGATGGGGAATTGCCAATCGGAGGACAAAAGATCCGAGCGGAACTCCTGATCTGCCAAACAAGGAGCAAAATATCTGAATGCAGACTGATATACGTGTTTAGAAAAAATCTTTCTGGAGAACTTGTTTCAACTCTAGATGGCATGTGGAATGAAAGACTCGGACCCAAAGTTCTTATTGACCAGAAAAGGGCAACGCTAAAACGGATGGTCATGCCTTCCATGTGGAGTGGAGTTTTTTAGTCCTCTGCGGGTGTGTGAGCTCGCTGAAATGAAGCATTTCTTGCAAGACCGTGAGCCTTTTTCTTTTTAGCATTTTCTTCATTTTCGCAACTACTTTTTCAAAGGGTGAGGGTGGTTTTTTGCATTCTCAACTTTTCCAAGGGGGTGGTGCATTTTTACAGTGGAGGCAGCTGACACTACTAAGGGTAACAATTCAAAATGTAATGTTATTTGGATGATTTACTCTCTCTTTTTTTTCTTTATTACATTTTTATTTTGTGTAAACAGCTGTGGTTAGCCTTATCTATGGTCGATTTGCGACACTCAAACGTTTGGCAGTGGTGACATCAGTGCTGACATCATTCTGCACTCTTCCTTGGGATCATGCAGTGACATTGTGCCATCTCTCTGCCTACCTGTGATCTTCTAGATTAATTTTTGGGGTAGTCTCAATACTCCAGTGCAGATGTCACCAGTCATACGAAATTCATTAAAGCCAATCTGACAGCCGTCACATGTTCCCATGACATGGAACTTCTAAGCTCCAAAGCTACAGGTGAAATGCAAGGTAAAGAAATCTCAAAAAAGAGATCAGAAATAAATAATTGTTAAAATTTCTAAACAATTCCAGGTGAATGTCTTCCTGTACAGCATAGCCTGTAAGATGCCCTTCGATGCGCTGGTGGTCAGTCAGAAGATGCTGGACGAAAAAGAAGCCAAGGAGAAAGAGCGTCAGAAGAATAATCTGAATCCGTACACGTACGAATACCTCATCAGGAATAACATGCTTGGTTGCCATAACTGGCTTGGAAAATACGATCATATTTGGTTTGGGAAATACGTCTGAGTGAAAAGTGTAAATTGCATATTTGCTTGTAATTTTCTCATTCTTTTTTTATAAATTTGTGCGTGTTTGTCAAAGTTCAGTTTGAAACTTTATTCTTGCATTGACCCAGCAGATTTGTCATTGACTGGTCAACCAGAGCCAGAAGATTAGACCTGCATGACAACTAAAAGCTTTGGATCATTGAAGTTGGTATCTGCCATTTTCAGTGTGCTCCACTCACAGGTGCATGCATTTTTTTTTTCATTTAAATGTTTGGTCCACCATTTTTTTCTTCTTAACTTTCAATCCAGGCTGCAGTGACAAAAAGCGCCTAATTGCAACAAAGCTTTCTCATGATGCAACATTTTGACCTCATTTTATGAAGGGGGAACTTCCTGCAAAAAATCCCTCGCCGATGCACTTTGTCCAGCATTCTCGCCGTTGGTGACAAGCCCTTTTTAAGCTAACTTATCGTGACCTAACCCTTAGGTTAGGTAAGGTTAAGTTAGCTTAAGAGGGTAAGGTTAAGTGAGCTTAAAACAAACCCTTTTTTAAGCTAACTTATCATGACCTAACCCAAACCTAACCTAACCCTCAGGTTAGGCAAGGTTTCAAGTTAGCTTAAAAAGGGTGTGTGCACCAAGGATGAGGATGCCCTTTGTCCAATACACATTCAGTGTTACTTGTTCAATCAGCACGGTGCAGTGGCATCAGCAGGTTGGTGTCTCTTGGTGTACGAAGGGCGCCTAATAAATAAAGAGAATTGCACCGAAATTTGCTTTTGAAATTAATTTTTCCAATTTGGCATCAAACTTTGATTCGTTTCAAGGTGTTTGGGTGATTTTTAGAAAAGTGCCCTGCACGTTTTTGATTTTGTGATCATTTCAAAAGAGCATCAAGCAGTACACGACTCGCGTGCCATGTCTGATAAATTTTTCACCAACCCACGGCGTTGTCGGTGATCATCAGGCATGATGTTCTCGGCACGCTGCTCGCAGCTGTAGGGACATCGAATAGCTTGCCTATATGGACTCCACTGTGGTCAGTCTTTGCAAGCTGATGATGATGATGATGATTTCAAAAGAGCATCAAGCAGATGCTCTTTTGCGATTTGAACATGTGTAAAAATGGGAAACAAGAAGTTTCTCCACACCAAGGTTTTGAGACACAAGAACGGGCACACAATGAATAACTTTTACTACACACTTGACCCATATATCTGCACAGTTCTCGCAAGAACATAATTTTGGTGCTCCCATGCTTTGGTGTGGCGGAACAAGCCTTTTCTCAATTCCATGCACCTGGCAAATTGAGTCCCATGCACCTGTCCAATTGAATCTTACACCCATATCCCTCATGTTTTTAAAATTGCCATGGGATGCGAATCCTGCATCGGAAAAGCTCCAAATTCACCAAAACAGCTTAAAGAGAATCAAAGTTTGATGCCAAAGTGGAAAAATTCATTTCAAAAGCAAATCTCGGTGTAATTGTCATTTTTTGTGCGCCCCTTGTATGCGGAACCAATATCAATGCCAGAAACAAAGAACAAATAAAATCCACAGTTTATCACAGATTTTGTGGGACACCCAGTCCTTGTGCAACAAAATGGGGGAATCTCAGCGACAAGAAGCAGGTAGGTACAGTTACAGAAACAATAATGCTTCCTTTTATACAAGTACCTACAGGGTGTCTCAAAAGTCACGGTTCATAGGGTTATCGGACGCATCATATAGGCTGGACGAGAACTTCAGATATTGGATAGGCCGGAGAGGGACAGTGGAATGGGCTCCCCACTCACCCGATTTGAACCCAATGGACTCTAGTGTGTGGGGGATAATGAAGGGAACGTGTACCTCCTCAACATCCGCGACGGCCAACACCTACGGGAGCGAATCAGGGCAAAGTGCGGAGCCATCACGCCAGCGACAATAAAGGACATTCTTAGGAACACCAAAGAACGTTTCCAACTGTGTTTCGACCTCCATGGACAACACATTGAACACGTACTGTAAACTTAGGTTCATTACCGTACCTGTACTACGAATGCTACAGAACTAAATCTAGCGGCAATAGCATGTCCTATGATGTGGACTTTTGGGACACACTGTACATACATTGGATCATGGGTGTCAGTATTGTGTCTGTGAATGTCCTAGTTGAACCAGAAAGCAGACGACGACCCCCCTCTCGAAACAGGTGTCTGGTTGGACATACACATGGGAGTTGGGCACGCATCGTCATCGGTGATGCAACGAAGAGGCAACATTTAAATGCGCAGAACCAACAACCTATTCAGACAAAGAACATGCTACATATTGCATTGTTCGGTGAAGCGCAGAGAAGGCAACAACGTCAAGAACAGTCCGAAAGGCATTGCTGAGCCAGCAGACCGTTTAAATTTGTGGATTATTGATTTACTTCATCATTTTTCCAAGATTGGCATCTCCATTATCCTGTCACAGTCCCGTTCTCCTCCTCACCATTTGCCAATTTGGCAATATTTTTTGCATCGCATCAAACAAGTTTTCAGTTTCTGGCATTCACTCCAAAAAACCCTGGACGATACTGCAGAGGATCTAGCAGTTGAAAGATAATGGGACGGGAGATTTTCTTGAAGGTTGGAGCATCGGCTTTGAAAAGATTGGTCAATTTGGAACCGTAGAAGCATCTCGTGCTCAAGGGAAACCTTGCAAATTATCGAAACAGGGATAGGTCGCTCTGTTTCGTCCCGATGATATTTTTGAGGGAAAGCAGTTCGTGTCATTGACCCTTCTGTTTAAGTCCAGAGTCGAAAAATCACAGTTAAAAAGTTCCATAATCTTGCATTATTCTACTTGCAAATCAAATGACTTTGTGCCTGATGATAATAATTGTGCTGGCTATGACATTTTAACAATTTTGTCGTTCCCGAGTTGGTATCAGTTCTTG
>JASGXE010010340.1:0-14839 GCA_030068105.1 Sinentomon sp. SZTP_YWyxl | reverse complement strand
TTGTTTTAAAACGTGTTTGAAACAATGTTTTAAAACAATTTGTTTTAAAACAAACAACCCTGGTATTTTCCATGATTTCAGGCAGAAATCATAAGCATTCCATGATTTTCCCTGATTTTCCAGAGCCATGTCAATTCCATGATTTTCCCTGATTTTCCAGAATGTAGCCACCCTGTATCGTTTTGAGGAACTGTTTATTCAACCTGGCCTTTGATCGACATTTCAACTGGAATTGGTCTTGCAACCACTGGATGTGGCGTCAATGATCTTCGAATTGTTGCAAGGTTGGTTGAATAAAATTCAAATAATATCTTGTGCTTATTTCACCAAAAACTTTGTGTGTATTGTTATTTTGACAAACTGAATTGGATTATTTGGATAATAATACCTAATAATAATGGTCATGTCTGTCTGAAACCCTTGTTGTTCCCGATTACTTTGGTCGCCACGACCATCCTTCCAAGATCCGTGTTTATCAGCCATCCAAGAACATCTTCAAGTATTCATTCATTCCCAGAACAATTGTAGACTGGAATCGCCTTTCCAAAAACACAGTGGATTCATATCTGACTCAACCTATTTCTTGAATTTACGGATCCTGATTATTTTCTCCAGCATTCTTGATGTTCACCTACCAAGGTACCGAACATGCGTTTACATGATTTTCAAAGTGCTCTTGTGCCAGACAGGTGGAACCTGTGCCGAACAGATCCAATCCGATGTATTGCGTGGGGTTGATAAAATTGAGGTCTGGGAACAGGGATGGGCAAGGTGGGGTACCTTAGAGTGGGGTAAAGAGGTCTACGACGGGAGGGGGTAGGGCACCGAAAATGCAGGGGATCTGGGGGGCGGCAGCCCCCCCTATGGGGGGGTCTGGGGGCTGTGCCCCCCAGCGGGGGTCCAGGGGGCAGCACAGGGGGTTTGGGGGACAGCGTCCCCCAAAAGCTGAAGCTTTTTTGAAATATGAGGGGTCCTCAGATGCCATTTTACGACATTTCATGTCCTTTTTTCTTGTCCTGGAGGGTTTGCAGTCGCAATGGATGGACCAAGGAAAAAACTGTTAGACACGACTTTCTGGATGAATTTTTTTTCATTTTACAATTATCTCCAAATCAAAATAGAAAGTACAAAAGAAACAGAATGTTGCTATTTTAGTCCTGGGGTGTGCAGGGCACACACCAGGACTTCGGCCAAGGGTCCCCTCGGAAAAAGGCTTGGGGGGGGTAACATCGGCCGAAGGTCGAGGTTACCCCTCCCCAGCCTTTTTCCGGCAGGGGAATCAAAACAGGAAGTTCCTACAAAGCAAGGAACTGCAGGCATTGGAGTTGCTGATACCTGGCCTGAGAGACAGACAAGAGATGATTTTCTTCCAGATCCATACCGGAAGAAAAGCCTCGCGGCAGACTGGTTCCGCGAACCTTTTGCCTTTCGCACAAGATAAACCCAGGGCCGGCCCGTAGTTTTTTGCCGCCCCGGGCAGATTTGATTTTTGCGCCCCATCTCAGTGGCAGATCCATATACTTTGTAAAGGGGGTGTGATGGGTCCGGGGCAGAGCCCAACCGCGGTTCACGTACAAAGTCTGGGGATTCCCGAGATGTTCGGAATATTGAAAATGTTTAGTCATTTCGGACAAATTTGCAGTTTCTCAAATGAAATTCAGCACATTGCTTTTTTGGTGATCTCTCTAATGTCCCAACCTTCTCGTGGGGTGGGGTTATGGGATTAACAAAAATATCGACCTTCATTTGGTGCTTCCAACTTCGGGTGCTTGGCTCAGTGCAGAATCTAGATGCAGATCCCAAAATTGCTGGGCCAGTTGCCCAATAGGTCAATGTTCGAATCCCATAAGTCAACAGGACATGTGTATCAGTATCGGTATCGGTATCAGATTTACTCTGTTCTACAGGTTTTCATGCCATAAAGGCAATCATCAATTGTGAACAGCAGAGGTTCATCATATACCAGGGAAGGGAGGGGAAGGGATGGGAAGGGAACGCGACCGTCAGCTGCATTATCGAAAGGAGGGGTAAAGGGAAAAGGAGGGGAAAGGACCGCGAAGAGATCGGAATGTGGACGGGGCCTAGTCATATAGCAACAGTCCCTTAGGTGTGAAGGGCGCCAAGGGCGCATCGCCCTGCCTTCACAAGGGGCGCCCTCCTGCCCTGAACAGGCGCCCTCCTGTCCTGAACAGGCGCCCTCCTGCCCTAAATGCGCGCCCTCCTGCCTTGAATGTGCGCCCTCTTGTCCAAAAATTCGTGCACTTCTGACCTCTGCTCACTTGCAAGTGAATGACCATGGTTGCCTCTGTCTGCCTCCTTTTATGCTCAAAGAGATGTTGTTGGCCTTGGTCAGTGGGAGGAGCTTGTTACCAAAATCCCTTACCCAGTTCTAAGCCCCACCCACAAATCAAAAGATCACTCCCTCTTGCAGGCATATAAAGCAGCTGACACAAGAAGTAAAAATGTCATTATGCATCATACCTTCACGCAGTGTGGACTGGACAGCAGCAATGCACTGATGATTGCCACTTTGCTGAAGCTGCCCTCTTTTTTATGCTCATAATCAAACCCTCCAAAGATTGAGCAATTGGCAGTTGGAAAATGCTATTGGCATACATGCAGGCCAAGGCATTAGGCAGGTACTGAAAATAAGGTGCACTTTTTAAAGGTGAAGGTCACCAGGTTCCAAAAAACTAATAAAAGTATTGCTACCGGGAATTAAAATGACTCCATTTGCGATAACGTAACGTAGGTAGTGTTTTCCTTCCACTGAAATAGCCGCACCTCTTCGGATAGGCTACAACCCCTGTCGCCAAAACCACGGTCAGGCACATGCCCGAGCTTCAGCAGGACTTACAGTTGCCCTTTTTTGGACAGCGGTTGTTGAAAAAATAGTCCAAACCTCATGCTTGCACCAAGAAAAGATGGCATGCCCAGGATGTCTATGTCTGGCACCACCACAAAATGAGGCCCGAGATGTGATGGAAGCCATCCGGCTTTTGGGAGCGCTGCCCCCCAAATCCCCAGCCAGCATCTAGGTACACTTGGCACCCCACTGGAACTGTCACAAGACCCCGCTTCACCCCCTTCGGTAATCAACGGCCACAAGTAGCCCCCCTCAAATTGGCCCCTTAACCCTCCCCCCCTCGCCCTCGGTATGCCCTCAGATTGAGGGAATTGCCCTGTTGTTGACTTTGGTGCCCCAAATTCCCGTCGGGCGCCCTGCCCTCTGAAATTTCTAGCTAAAGCCTAACAATCACTTCAGACACCCAAGCAACACACACCACATACACAACCAGGCAAGATCCAACCTTGAGCAAACTCTAACACTCATTTCCTCTTGTATACCCAATCACAATCTCAAAAAAATACACACAAAAGTGGAAAAAACTAGGTAGTAAAAATAGAACTTCCCAAAAGATAGGGATTCAGGTGGTATGTAAAAAAAAAAGAAAAGAAGGAAAAAAAAAAAAAAAAAAAAAAAAAAGAAAAGAAAAAAAAAAAAGAAAAAGGAAAAAAAAAAAAAAAAAAAAAAGAAAGAAAAAAAGAAAACAAAAAAGGGGGATCTAAATTTTGGAAGAAAGTCACCAATTTAGATGGAACAACTGATTCGAGAGAAGACTGGCAGGTACACGGAATGAAAGAATAGGTAGGTAGGTACCTACTTCAAGATGATCTTGGATGGCAAATAAAGGCAAAGTTTGAAGCACGATAAGGGATGAGAGCATTTTAGAGCAATACGTGAGTACCTACCCTATCCAGTGCACTACAATGAGGGAAAGCTTCGCCTTGCGTCAGTCGCGCGGCGAGAGCGCCGTCCGGCAACTGCCGGTTAACAAGCGCAGGGAGTCACGGAAGCACCAGCGGCGTTCGCCAGCAGTACGCACTCCCAGCTGCGTGAAAAAGGTTTTGCACTGACCACGCAGTGGGGGGCCGCCAACATGGGCCGCCGTCTCCGGGCAGGTTCCCGGCTTAGGTCTGGGCATGGGTCCCTGACCCGTTCCCAGACCACAACTTTATCAACCCCATGCATTGCACCAGATCCGAATAGGGCCCACAAGATTAGGCTTAATTAAGAACAATCAGGCATATTTTGAGACAGAATTAGTGATTCAACAGAGTTGTGGGATAAACAATTCCAGTCTACAATAGTTCTTGGAATGAATGAATACTTGAGTATGTTCTTGGAAGGTTGATAAAGGTTAATCTTGAAAGCATGGTCATGTCGACCAAAGTAAGAAGGAGCAGCAAGAGTATCAGAAAGACATGACCAACCACCGTGATGTGTGAAAATTTTACTGAGAGCTGAAAGCCTGAACTGAGAACGCCTGTCAGAGAGTGGTGGCCAATTCAGAGAGGAAAGCATTGAAGAGACGCTCGAGTAGGGAGAGAAATCATTCTTTACAAAGCGAGCTGCTCTGCGTTGGACTCTTTCAAGTTCGTGAATGAGAGAGATGTGGAAAGGATCCCAGATTATGCAGGCATATTCCAGGAGGGGACGGATAAGTGAAATGTAGAGAATTTCCTTGGTTGCAGGAGAACAAGATTTGAATATGCGTCTGATTTTGAGAAGAGCAAAATTGGCATTACGTGCAATAGTGTTTATATGCAATTTCCAGACAGGTCGGATGTCAGTGTTAACACCAAGATATTTGCAGGATGTTGAGGTGGTCAAGACAGCGGCCGAAGAAGGAAGGATATAAGAGGATTGAAGGGGATGAAGCTTAGTCGAGAACCGGATGTGGACACACTTTAATGCATTTAGCGCAAGGCCCCACTGCAGGCTCCAAGAGTCAAGGGAAGCAAGATCATCCTGCAGTAAGTTTACATCAGATTGAGATTGAATGGTCTTGTAGAGCACACAGTCATCAGCAAATAGCATGATATTCGAAGAAGATATGACATCAGGAAGGTCGTTGATGAAAATAAGAAAGAGAAGAGGGGCCTAACACACTACCTTGAGGTACACCTGATGTTACTGGAAAAGGTGATGAATTTGCACCACCAAGAGAAACAGACTGTGTTCGGTTGCTCAGAAAAGAATCAATCCAAGAGATGATAGAAGCAGAGAAACCCAAAGACTGCAATTTGAACATTAGAGCCCTGTGTGGAACAACATCGAAGGCAGTTTTGAAGTCCAGGAAAAGTGCATCAATATCAGTTCCTTTGTCAATGGATGATGCGACGATGTGAGTAAACTTGGCAAGAGCAAGTTCACAAGACCAGCCAGGACGAAAGCCAAACTGACAAGGAGAGATGGAATTAGTGGCATGAAGAAACTCTGATGTAGTCCGAGACTAGCTTTTCCATAAGCTTGCACACACAAGAAGTGAGACTGATAGGACGGTAATTAGCCGGAAGTGAAGGATCGCCTTTTTTGAACGGAGGCGTAATTCTGCCAGATTTCCATGCCTGAGGTAGCTCAACACAAGAGAGGGACTTGTTGAATATAAGATAGAGATAGGCAGAAAATTCAAGGGGGAAAGATTTCAAAAGAGATCCCAGAATTCCATCAGGACCAGAAGATGACGATTTAGATTTCCGAATAGCAGATGATATAGAAGAAATGGTTATCGAGAAAGTTGGATACGGTTTTGGAGAAATGGAAGTAGCTGGAAAGGCAGAAGTATCAAAAGTGGCAGCAGAATATGTGGAAGAAAACTGATGGGCAAATGCCTCAACCTTTTCGGATGGTGAACTTGCTAGGCCATCTTGAAGGTTTAAAGACGGGATACAAACTGAACCACGGAACCTATTATTCACCTGCTTCCAGGCATTTTGCAAGGTTCCACGGGAGGAGTTGCATGAGCCGGACCGGAGAGAAAGTCTAGAAAGGAGGTTATTTTCATGGTGAAGTTTTGCAGCAGCGAGGTCGGAACAGAGAGAATCACAGATTCTTGAGTAAAACTCAGAGTAGTGGCGAAATTTGTAGTATTTTCTGCACTGACGAGAAAGATGGCGAATATGCGGGGGGTAGCTGAAGGAGAAGGAATTGGTTCTGGGCCTAATGAGGCGAGTAGGCACAAACTGACTGATGCCGTGGTGAATTATGGATTCAAAATCGCACCAGAGTGGGTTGATGGATGAGTCCAAATACCTGTCACGAAAAGAGGGAAATGATCTGAGCAGGAATTCAGAAAAACCAACACTGTCCATTCGCTTGAAGTCTCTAATCAGGACAGGCGGCTCCAAATCATGAGGTGGGACCGACAGGTTCAAAATGAGCAGAACAGCCAAGTGATCACTTATGCCTGTTTCCACAGAGACGGAATTTAGAATGTGGACGGACAGGCCGCAAGAGAAAAATGTCCAAGATAGAGTTATTTTTTTTTTTTTTTTTTTTTTTATAAAACGTTAGAAACAGGACGAGTGGGAACCTTGACCAATTGATCAAGGCCGAAGTCAAAACAGAAATCGGTTGCAGCTCGATTGACAGAGAGACCATAACAGCAATTAGGCTTGGGGGAAAGAGTACCCATCCCAATTCAAATCAGGAAGATTGAAATCGCCAGCAATGAGCAAGGGAGTCATCAAATGTGCAGTCTGAAGACCCACTCAGTCGTTCGCTCACACAAAATCTCAAAGAATTGGGAGCTGCCACTCTTGGGGCGAGTGTTTCATTGCTTTTTTGTGCACTGGGGGTGCGGCATTGAGCTGCAGAATGCCATAAACAGAAAAAAAGGGACCCAGTTGATTATGTTTGCGAACAGTTGATTATGCTATTCGATTTTTGAGGCAATTAGATTGCAAGAATTTTGGAATACTCGTATTTTTATCGTGGATTTGGCGCCCTTTAACAATTTGGCGCCCTGGGCAAATGCCGTTTGAACCGTATGGTCGGGCCGGCCCCTGGATAAACCTGTCTTTTGCACTTTCAACTCTCTCCTGTCCGGTCCGCCAATCGCCATCTCCATTCTCCAAACCAAATTATTGAAATTTCGAAGACGAAATGCCAACATGAACAATACTTCATGAGCCAAAGGCTTCCGAAATTTCATTTGATTTTTCATCGGAGAACCGACACACATGGGAACGACAGTTGAATGAGACTGGCGTTTTCTGTCTCAACTCAGGTGCTGGGTGCTGCAAGGAAATTCTCCCGCAATTGATGTCCGCGGCAACAACGCCGTCTCCGTCACGGAATTTGAGCACACACATATTTTTCTTTTGTGTCAGGCTGTTCGAGTGAATTTATGTTCAATTTTTCACTTGTGATCAATCTTTGATGAATCCTTCCATTAACGCAGTTGGCCTTGATGACGTTTCATGATTAAAACGTACACGGTTTTGACGGCTACTTTCCCATCCCGTGGAAGAAAGCTGAAAGCTCCAATACTTCCTCTCCCAAAAAAGAGGATTGCACTTGCACTTCAGGATGATAGGCGAATCAGACTTCTCTCGCTGATCTCCAAATGAAGCGGTTGCGGCAGGGCCACCAGCCGAATGGCTATCAGTCCATATGACTCCACGATGATGATGATGATGATGATGAAGAAAATTCCACCCTCTAAGTTCCAATCAGGATTACAGTAGGTGGACTTGCCGCTTTTCTAAAAATTGACTGCGACATTTTCATGCCCGCATAATTTTTTTTCCAATCCACTTCCGCGGACCAGGAGCTCGCAACAGCCAATCACGTCGTCTCAAATTGCGACGTCATCAATTTTGGGATTTTTGCATTTCCACCGCTTTTTGCCATTTGGCATGTTTGCCACCGCTTCGCAACTTTTTCTGGGGCTGCAATAGGGTTAGGTTAGGTCAGGTTAGGTTAGGTCAGGTTAGGTTAGGTCAGGTTAGGTTAGGTCAGGTTAGGTTAGGTTAGGTCAGGTTAGATTAAGTTAGGTTTTGAAAATTGGATGTTGAAATTGGCTGGAATTCCCAACAGCCAATCAGAGACGCGCATGCGGAAGTGGATTGGCAAAAAAATGTGCTTCATGCCCGGGAGGGAGATTTCCCAGGCAACGATACCTGTTCTTGTCCCATGACAATTCACTTTGATTCGGTCCGGTCCGGTGCCCCTGCCCCATCACAATTCCTCAGAAAGGCTTCACAATCTAAATCTCCCTGCCTCAGCATCAATGCTGATCAAATCGGACCTCTTACTGATACATAAAAATACCCAAGTTGGTGGGTGCCCACCGGGCGGAGTCTGGCAGCTGTGGTGTCCCACAGTGTTCTATTCTTGGCCCTCTATTTTCCTCAATCTTCATCAATGATGTTGGAGGCATTTTGCATGGCCGTTGTTCTTGTCATCTTTTTGGAGGTGGCTTGTCCCATGAACTTAGATTATGTAAATTTCCGAGTTGTTACTTTGAGTGGAATGTCACTTGAGTGGAATGATTGCGTTTGAAGCCTGGGGCTTTGGATGGACTCAAAACATTCTTTTGTGCCACATTTCACAAAAAACTCAAAACTATATACAGGGTTTCCCAAAAGTCACTTGACAACCCCTGCTGTTTGCTAGTTTTCAATCTTCTCTGTTGGGGCCATTTCCACAGATTTCAGGTTCAGATTTGGCAAGCTGCCTGCTGCAGGTGTTATCCATCATCGAATTTGAACAAACTCCACTCCAAGCTTCCGGAGTTGCTTCAAAACTGCAATGCACTTTTCTGGGGTTGTCAAGTCAATTTTGGGAAAACCTGTACATTCAGGGTGATCCAAAAAAGTGTAGTGAAACTTGTGCGTGCTGATTTGTACATTTTTGCTGCAACTGGATGTGGAGGCATGCGGTGTTCGAAAAGTGGCTGCCCTGAAGGTCTATGCATGCCTTTAGTCGTCGGCGAAGGTTGCGGAACACAAGATACTTCGCATTTATTTCCCGGGAAATGGTCCCACATCTGTCATTCTTTGATGAAGGCCGGCCCTGGATTCTGGCATGCCGGGAGGATGAAGTGCAGCTTCCTTGCGATAGTCCCAAAGGAAGAAATCTGTGGGGTTAGGCAGTAACTGAGAGCTGTCAGTTGGAAAAGGGAAAATGGAGTTGAGCGAAATCAGCTGGTCCGGGAATTCATGGAGCAGGAATTGCAAATTGTCGCGGCCAATATGCGACGACTCACCATCTTGCTGAAACCATTGCTGCTCTGAGGTCAAGCTCCTGGAAGACAAGGGACAGTTCAGCCACAAGCGGCTCTAATGACCGTTATCTGTAAGCAGCCGCCGCGTTACGGTTTCCCTGCGGTTAACCAGCGCAGCGAAAAAGGGACATATCAGCATGCACAAGTTTCACTTTTACTTTTTTTTGGATCACCCTGTACATGCCATCAATCGTGTTCGCTATACCAGCTTCACAAAGGGCACAAAAGTCAGGCTTGTCGTATTTCTCCAATGATTGACAAGTGCAGCGAAATTTATTTTTGCGCCCCTCAGGGCTCTTTGCAGAAAGCTGAAAATTTAAATGTGCTCGTGAGGTTCGCAACTGGACACAGATAATATGGTTCGGAACTGGACTCAGATGATATGGTTTTTAGTGGGGCTGCCAAAGCGCTTAGCTTAACTTGACCTGCAGTTCGTCGAAATGTTAAGTCAATTGCAGTTCCGGTCTTCACCTTATTGTAATACAATACCTCCAACACAAATCGCCTTCCAACATTTATGACGAAATGATTTTTTCTTCTCGCTCGAACCCAACAAGATTTTCCCAGTTGACACAGGTCTATAATTCTCAAAAGACAACAATTTTCGAAATGAGTCCCCCCTCTTCCAAGCTGTTCTTTGTGCAGGAGAAAAGATACACCGGGGAGGCGGAAGCCTCAACAATTTCTCTCTTTGAATAATGAATTCCAGCTGACAGAACAGAGACAAAACCAAGGTATGTAGAGTACAGAACATGTAGAGGACAGAGACAAAACATCGGCATTCTTCTCAAAGAACGCAACCCGCATAGCATGTAAGCAAATGAATTTTGCAGATTTAACCAGGGGCCCATTATTCTCTGCCAGGGAGCCATTATTGTTTCGGTCACTGTAGGCCTACATACACATTCCAGATCGAATGTCACAGTGTTTTGTAAAGTGTCCGTCCTTTTTCCTTCTTTCTTTGAATTTGCCTGCAAGAGTAGCATTCTGCTTAAGGGCGCTCACAAAGGATTCTTAAGATTTTAATTGAATATCGGATAATCTCCTTTTGCATTGCATAGCTGAATGTTGAAAGAAAACTTTGGAGGGGATGGCGGGGTAAATAAGCCAAACAATCAACCATTCCCACTCAATGTCAAACAATCAACACAGAAGAGAGATGTGATCTCGAGATTGTTGTCACTCATCATTGTCGCAACTTCTTAGTAGCTCTTACCGACTGCAGGGTTGCCACTCAAAATCCAAAGAAGAATTCCCTGGATTTTCCATGTCCCCACCCCCAGTAGCTTTGCCAGGATTTCGAAATTGGGGGTGTGTGAAGATTTACAGGCGGTCCTATCGACTAAGGATCTGGGCGCAGCCCAGACGGGGGTCTAGGGGGCGGAACTCCCAGTAATCGGGGTCTCCGGGGCAGAGCCCCAGTGGGATCCTAAGGGGCAGAGCCCCTGGCGGGGGGTCTGGGGATCGGATCCCCCCAGAAGCTGAGGAATTTTGAAATATGAGCGTTCATTTTGGGGGCAAATTTGGTGTTCAAGAGGCGAAATTTTCTGTCAGAGCGAGCCAATAGAACGGGCCAGCTGCAACATTAATCGAATGGCTGGATGAAACTTGTCAAAAAGAAAACATGTTAAAAACTACAACAAAAGTTCCTCCAATTGCCTGGATTTTCCAGGTTTTCTCTTTTTCCCTCTTTTTGCCTGGATTTTCCAGGTTTTCCAGGTGGGTGGCAACCCTGTACTGAATACATCACAGAGCTTGCTTCCCACAAAAAGGGTGGTACCACAAATGATCGACATTCAAACTCATTCACAAGTGAAATGCGCTGCCTTCATTTTGGTGATCTGGCCAGATGTGATCTGGCACATTTTTGGAACAACATGGGGAGCAATGTATGCTGAATTTTTGGGGTTGAGGCACCTGCTCACCAAAAACGTGTGACATCCGACTTGTTGAATCGGCACCCAGAGGTTTCCAAAAATGTATATCGCAGCCCTTAAAGTCCAGATACGTCCCCAGACCACTGCCACAACAGCTTCCGGTGATATTTGGAAATGATCTCAAATGTTCTCCAATGTTCTGGGAAAATTTCTCAAAACTCAGGGGAAATGACCTCCAAACTTCATCCAATCTTCTGTGGAAATTTTCTCAAAACTTCGGAGTGTTGTGCCAACAAACCATTAACCAACAATATCGATGCCCATTGACGGGAAAATGATCTCTAAACTGATGTCAAAAATGTCTGCAAATTTCATGGGAAAATGTTCTCCGATCTTCTGTGGAAATTTTCCCAAAATGTCAGGGAAAATGTTCTCCAAAACTAATGGCAAAAAATTCCTCAAACCTTTCTATGGGAAAATGTTCGCCGATCTTTATGTTCAGTGTGGTTTGGTTAGCTGCAGCCAGACTGCTCCAATTGCAGCACTCAGCAGTTGGTAAACAACTTTGTATCCCACCCAACATGGCACGAAGAGCTTCTAGGTACCTGTCCGAACCGAAAACAATTAAAACAACCAAAAGTGTTGGAAACAACAGATCTATAGCATTTTATTTTCTATTACACGTTTGATTTCGACTTTTAAATATAGAGAGTAAAACATCTGTACAAAACATCACAAAAGCTAAAAAATGATTCCAGGCAAATTATTTCACCCTAGATGACTAAAAATCAACAGGATGATAATGATCCGCAATTTTGAAATTCGCGATTGTCAAAGAATAGGTATATTGTGCATTTTATCACAGGCTAACTGTTTGACAACACATTGCAACAGTGACTTTGTTGGGTATGCCCGCCGTCACAATTACAGTGATGGCATCTCTGACCATCACCCGCCCCCCGTCGCAAGAGGAGCGAGGCGAGGGCATCACCAAAACTCTGCAAAAGCAGGGAGGAATCACCGTCTCCTGAGATTCTGAGCTTTGAGCTGAGACTGCCGCGACTGGGATGACTGGCATATATCGAAACTTGGAAACAGACGGCAGTGGAGAGATAGGAACCTGTAAAAGTGCAAATGTATTTTGTAAAGAAATTTTCTGTAAAGAATTTTGTAAAGAATTTTGTAAATGAAATTGTACAAAATGTAAAGGATGGAGAAAACTGAGACAGAAGGATGGTGAGGATTGTTTTTCGAGGATTGTTCAATTCCTGCCCTCGTTTGCAGAAATTTTTCCGATTTTTCAATTTTCAATTATTTTCATTCCCCGTATCTCCTGCAAATCGCACCCTTCATTCCACCAAATTTTTGAGACCTTCTTTCAAAAACGATTTTTCCAACACTCTGCCGCAGGAATGTGTGATGTTCTGTCAAAGAATAGTCTCCCTTTCCAGTGAAGGTGGCATAGAGACTGGGCCCGTCACCCGTGCGGCCATCGGTCACCCTCAAATGTTTGGGGTGCTACCACCCATTTCGCAACAAGAAATTCGCAAGATTGAATTCCTCCGTTCAACTCAATTTTCTGGCTGGCGTGAAAATGGAATAACAAGAGAGAGAAATCCTCAAACACATTTTTAGGTTTAGTTATAATGCAGAGCTCTGACGGAAGCAACTCCGGGATGTTCGAAGCAAAAAAGCAAAAAAAAAAGAACCACTGCAGAGCAGGCAGACAAAAACAGGCAGAAAATCAAGAAACAACAACAAAATAAATTGGAGGAATAGATGCGGAAGATGAGATAATGATAAACACGAGAACAAAAAATGGAATCGAATTTTGGTCCGAACTGCAGTGGGTTAAAAAAAGAGGGGAAAACAGATTGCGGAACAGCATGCACATGATGTGGAACGAAGGAAGGCAAGGCAAGGCAAAGCACCAAAGGCAACCAGAGCAGCAAGCTCCAAAGGATAATCCAAATTTCCATTCAATCTGACGTGATGTGATGGTCGGGGGGATGAAGAAGCAAGGAAGACGAAACTCATCAGAGGAGATGCCCCAGCCCAGCATGAACGGAATCAACGTAATTTGTTGTTTTCTTTTCTTTTTAACAAGCCGAACGCAACATTTTACCGACAACAACAACAACATATTATGAAGCACAATCTGTCAGGCAGGACGAAGGAAGGAAACCAAAAAAGCGCAACAAATCCAGAAGCCATGTTTTGTTGCCTGCCTGCCCAGTGTCTGCCACTGCTTGACCAATCAACAGAATGATGACGATGAGCCGAACGAAATGGGGAAGACTTTTCAAGAATTTGTTGAAAAAAAAATCGCGGCAGATTTTAGATGTGCAGCCGGCAGCGTATTCAACGAATCTCACGAAAAACTGCCAAACATTTTGAGAGGAAAAAGAAAGAACATGACGCTTTCCCACGGCCACCTCGGTCAGTATGAGTTCTTTTCGGATTTCCGGGATACACCTGCGCCGCCTGCCTGCGACGCAAATGCAAAGTTTCTTTCGCTCCTTCCCTCTTTTGCTCCCTCGTTCGCTCACAATTTGGGAAGTCGTCTGTGTCATGACCAGCAGATTTTTGGAGATTCGAATCAAGAAACGTTCACTGAAGCTCAAAATGACTTTCTGCATGAGTTACCAGCCAGAATTTACTTTCCAAATAGCTTTGCCCTCTATACTGCGTGGTAAGACTGGGGAGTTGAGTGCGTGACATCAAAGGACAAAAGCAAAAGCCTGCGCCAAAAATCTTTCGTGCGCCTTGTGAATCATGCTAAGGAAACGGGTCGTATTTGATCCAATGGGATCAAATACGACCCTGACATAATGAGAAACCAACCTTGTTGGATCAATACTGGTATCGAAACCTTCAATTTGAAGGACATTCAGTTCATGACCATATTTGGAGTAACTGAAGCTGATCTGAAAAGTAAAAAAGTGTAAATTATATGTGGGTACAAATCAAAAATATTCTCCAAAAAGGTGTGGCAAAGGTCTGTTGTCGGGTCAATGGAATGGATTAGATAGCAAGAGGCAGGCTGTGTGCAATTCAACTCAGCGAAAAAAAATTTGCATAAATCGGCACTCGGACTGTTCAATAGTTGTCATTCCTCTTGCAGAAGTGGCACCATTTCTTTCAGGAGCTACGAAGGAATTCGCCATTTCTTTATTCTTATTAAGGAGTTTAAGAAGGCTCCATTTTTCTCTAAATAGTTTAAGGGGGCGCCGTTTCCTTACAGAGTTTAAGAAGGTGTCATTTCTTGAAGGCGACGAAGTCGCAATTTCTAAAAGGAGTTTAAGAAGGCCCCATTTCTTTAAATAGTTTAAGGAGGCGCCGTTTTTTAAAGAGTTTCAGAAGGTGTCATCTTTGAAGGAGACGAAGTCGCCTTTTCCGGATTTTAAGACGGAAAAGATGTAGAGTTTAAGAAGGCGCCATTTTTCGACGGACATTTTGCTTCATGAAATTTATGGATGCACCATTTCTTTGCGGAGTTTTCGGAGGCGACATCAACAACCATTTCTTCAAGAAGGCCAAAAGAGAAGCGCTAAAAAAACTAACTTGATCAGCCATTTGTTCAGCTTTGATGAATTTCATCGGTTCCAAATGAGAATGGAATTCCTCCACAACCGTCAATTTCTCATTCAAAAGGTGTTCTGGAATTTGAAAGAGATAAATTTAATGAAATAAAATGAAATTAAATTAAATGATCAGGCATGGACACTCAGGTGGACAGGACAATGGGGCAATCGCATTGCATGCACAGCGTAACACTGACAATCACATCGTTAAAAGAACAAAAAAAAAAAAAATCCAATTTGGTTGAAATGAAATGAGCCATTGTGAATGGATGTGTTGAAAAGTGGATGAACCATTAATTTTCCT
>JASGXE010010339.1:0-14571 GCA_030068105.1 Sinentomon sp. SZTP_YWyxl | reverse complement strand
ATCTATTTTATTCTCATGTTCTCGCAAATGCGAGAATTCTCCCATGCATTTGCAAAATCAACATTCGGAACGAAAGCCTGTCTCACCTCAAAAGCAGGCGTTTTAGGCAAGATCAGCCTTTCCAAACTCTTTCTCTAACCTACGTTTTAAGCAAGTAATTTCTCAGACCTCAGATTCACCAACATTTTACAACCACCAAATGTTCTGGAAACGTTTGTTCTGACGGATCTCTCATTTACATTATTCATTCGTCATCTTGTGATGCCGTATCTTGGTATCACTTCGAGTATTTCAAACATGAAACTAGCACAAATCCTAAATTTCTACGTCACTGAAATATCATTTTGTTTTTATATTTGAATAGAGGATTATGCGGCTCTCGGTTTGTATCTTCAAATAAAGTGAGCATAGATAAGTAGTTTGCTTGATGTTGGCACACTGGTGCCAAACATCAAAATTTGACGCCGTGTTCTGAAAATATAAATGGGCGCAAGAAAAACTCCCCCTAAAGTTGCACATTCTTCCGCAAATGATATATTTCAGGATTACTGTAACTGCCCATTCATCTAAAGCCATAAACGGGACATCTAAGAAAAAAAGGTGAAGTTTTGGTCATCTGATGGTCACTGTGGGTTCTTAAATCAATCAATCAAATCATTTTTATTCTTTGGAGTTTCCTCCTATCGAATACGTATACAGACAGCAACACGAATAAAAAAAAAGAGAACACAGTGACAGAAACAAAGAAAAACTCTTCGGTGACAGAAAAACAATACAGAACAATGGAATTAATCATATGTCTCAGACAGTACCCGAGTCAAGGGTTCGATTTCCACCGACCGAACGTTTTTTAAAAACCGTTGTCTGGTTAGGAGTATGGGATCAGAGTTCTGGCCGCCATGTCGCCGTAAAGCCCATGCATCTTCTCGGAGACATATATTTTCAACGTATCTATCTTTAATGTCGGGAAAAAATAAGATTGATTTTAGGTCGGAAAACTACAAAGTAGATTCCTCTAAAATACCAATTAGACTTCTAACAGTTTACTGTCCGACACAAAAGGTGGCAGATTTTCCCTGAAAAATTCAAACGACACTCACCTTCTCAGAACAGCACAGATAACTTGGTTCGTTGTTGGTCGAATTCAAATCAAGAGTGTTTGAGCTCTTGTAATTTTCACCAGACACATCGAGCTAATTCGTTAGTCTATAGCCTACCTAATTAGTTAGGGTTATAGCCGGCTAATTATTAATTGCCCTTAGCATTAAGAGCTGCTACGACAATGCATTAAGGTGGGGCAGCACCTGGCAATATTCTGGCATTGCTCAAGAATCACTGTTCATACTGTCGGCAACTACATCTTCAGAGTCTACAAAATGTCTTCGAACATGGGTGAAATTTAGAAGGCCAGGCTAATACATAGGGGCCATCCTCATACTTTCGACACGGCTTGATGCGACTTCACATCGCACTCGAGTGTCATGATGTTTAGCGGCGAGCGAAGCCATGTATTCTGAGTTGTCCCTATTAGTTAAATCCCGAGCTCCAATATGCGAAAACCTTTTGTATTGGACTTTTGGCAACTTATGGATTGCAGAATAGGCTTTGGCAAAGAACTGGCTTACGTGCGCCAAAGCCGATTAAAAAATTCAAAGCGTCCAAAAAGTGCTTTCTAACGATTATAATTTCCATGCATTAATCGTAATGTGGGAAAATGAAAATGAAATTTCGCGGCTTTGGAAAATCAAACCAGGCCTTGTGACTGGGACCGCGCGTAGTCGCGGGTGGAGTGAGCGAACTTACACGTACGCTGTGAAAACTTGACTACCAATATTGCAGCAATAGAGCATTTTCCCCACAAGGACATTTCCTTCCTTCCGTTTACCCCGTTTTCTTCGCTTCTAATATATGGATAGCTAATGTTCTCTTCGGTTACCGATCTGGGATAACTTTCCAAACCTTTTTTTATTGCATTTCGAACTTTGAAATGTTCGGAACTGCAATAGGACCACAACGGTAACCATACCACCGGAATTTTTGGATTGTTCTCGACGAACCTTTCTGCGACCCGGCAATGATGCAGTGAAATTTCAAACATGAAGATGTTCTACACTCTAACCTTGAGGTCTCGGCATGGACCACCTGGGAACACCTTTTTAACATGGATGATGTTAAAACATGTGTTAACATATGTTAAAACATGATGTTAAAATGTAGAACACCTTTTTAACTTGGTGATGCTCTTGGAACACCAATTTCCAGTCAAAAAAGTTTAACACATGCGGAGTGTTCCAAAATGCTCGTGTGTTCCAAATTTGTTTAAGCCCATATTAAAAAATTTGAGTCCAAATGTGGCATACCGAACTCGAGTGTATATTCCGTGCGGTAATGCCTTAAAGCGTGAATTTAATTATTTACCGTCTGGTGAAATCCTTTTCCATCTCTTTCTGTTCCACCAACACGGTTTTTCGTTTGTGTCAGCAGAATTTGCGCTTGGGACAAGCGAATACATGCTGTATTGTTGCGCGCAGGGCGAGTTGTTATGCTTGAGGCGAGCGGAGAGTCCTTGAATTGTCGCGTTTCAAACGAGCGGATGATGCGCTGGAGACGAGCGTTTACAAATAGCGAATAAAGTCGCGTCTTCTCTGCAGAATGTAAAATGGAGTGAGGTCCCACCCATTCCGCCATTTCGGTCTTTTGAAGGCAGGTATTTTCGAGTAAACTTGGTTAATCAGTGAATGAATGACCCTCAATTTCTTCCAAATTACCCGGAAATCGACTTGGTGGGGAACGACTATAATCGAGCATACCCGAAAACCCCCAGGAAACAACCCTGAACGGTCATTCCCAGTTTTACGGGCCTCCTCGAGCATCGGGGACTCCCTCTGTATCGGGATACATACTCGGACGGCCCTGGGTGACCAGTCAGGGTTGTTTGTTGGGGTTTTTCTGAAATGCCCGAACTAATTCAGGGTCGTTCCCAGCAGATTTTTTGGAACTTTAGAAAATCAGGGTCGTTCTGTGCATTGCTTTTACCAAAGAAAAGGACCAAAATGGCGCCCGCAACACGACAAGTCGCGACTTGAATATGAGGTCCCAGGCGCAGTAAAATGTAGCGCTTGGGACGCCAACTGTCCTCGCGCTCTTTCCTCTTCGGCAGAGCAGAAAGTTCTTGGAAGAGTTGTGAAGGGCCCAGAAAAGGCAAATCGCAGCACAGCAACAGGTTCAGCTAACCTCTATTCCTGACGATCGCCATCACTTCGCGTTTTCTCAGCTCATAATAATCGGTGCCCAGCAAAAGTGCACTGCGCGCTTCTGGCTACTAAATCCAATTCAGCGGTTTTCCACTCAAATACGAAACAGCCATCATCAATCGGCTCGACTTTTTGGTCTAAGAAAAGCCTGTCGTCTCTATAGAACCAGTCTCCAACAGTGATTGATAATGCTGTTTCCGAGCAGATGAAGTTTTAGCCGTTGCTGGGAAGTGCGCCAGAAAAGGAAAGGGCTATTGCAATGCTTTCTCTGTCTCTTAATGAGCGCGAGACCGAAACAAGTCAAATCGAACTCGAAAGAAAAATCGCAAACGGATATAGCTTTGGACCAAAATAAAATTGCTTAGTTCTTGAAATTGTCTTAACTTCGGGCGGGAAATGACGAAGATTTATCAACTGGGCGTTTTCAGCGAAAGCCACATTTCCTCAAAAGTGCGCCCTGTTAGCTGACGAGTGTGAGTTATCGAGGATATACAGAGCATACCCAATTCGACTTTTCATAGCGTTTTTTCCTGGAAAGCTCTATCATTGCCTGCCTGCGTTGCAAAAATGTTTTTTGATTGTTTATCAATATTCCCAGTGATTTGCAAGATGAAAATTGATGGGAGAGAAATGGAGATTTTTGCACTGTTTGGCCCAGGTATAGATATCCAGATATGTGCAACAGCTAACTGCTGCTAGAGTGTAAAACCCTCTGTTAGGCAGAGAGAGGAGAAGATCTGACCCCCTATTTCAACGCGCCTTTCAACCCAAGGGAGATCGAATATAAGGTTATTATGCATTCGCTGGAAGTACGGCAAAAATCCGAGAGATGGCAGGCATCGTGACGTCACCGGGAGCTAAAATAAAAGTGATTTATCAAACATGAATTGGTGTCGCAGCTTTTCTCGCTGCGTTTGTTTCCCGAATTCGGATCAGTGTTCGTGTGCGCACAAATTTTTCAATGGCTTTTGGTGGAATGTTGGGTGTGTTTACGCTGTGGTGCTTGGACCAGGAAATGAGTTACACTTGGTTTTTTGCCATCGTCTGCGTGGTTCGAAAACGACTGAAAGCACTGCTCAAAATCAGTCACTGCTGCAAGCAACTCTGGAGTTGGGTCTAAAAGTCCACCTTTAGGCATCAGTTATGGACTCGATCCAGCCGGATGAAATCGGGTCATGATGCGACTTTTTCACTGAAACTACCGCCAGTGAACTGTCAAATGTCTCTCACAAAAAATGGTCGATAGGTATATCCTGCCAAGTACCATAGCCCTTCACATTTCGAATCTGTGGATTCGAATGCTTCCTCAGCATCCTGCTTCGAACTCGCAGCTCACTGGCATGTTCATCAGAAAAATGGCAGAGCCTTTGACAGATGCAATGCTTGTCCGAGCAATTGGTGGCGAATATGATACTTTATTTCACTGGCCTGGTTGCTGTGGAACGATGCAGTGCTTGTCCGAGCAATTGGTGGCGAATATGATACTTTATTTCACTGGCCTGGTTGCTGTGGAACCCCATGATTGCGGTTAGGTATGGGTCCTGGTAAGGTGGTTCGAGTGAAGTCAACAAAACCCAACCCCACCATAGCAGGACATGCAGAGCCAAGATCGGCAGGATTTGCAGGACCTATTCAGGGCCGGATTTGTTTGCTAGCGCCCACAGGCACCGAGAGTGTTGGCGCCCCAAGGGCTGCAGCCAGGAATTTGGGGGGGGAGGGCAAATGTGGGCCCCAGACGATGCGTTGCGCTAAGGGAAAAGCCGGTGGAAGGGTCCGGGGAGCCAGTTTCCAAACCCTGCCACGACTTCAGATGGCATGCTGGGGTCCCCAGCGAACATTGTTTTTTCCAAGAGGGGGTTTAGGTAAGGTTCAGATTGCTTTAGGAAAGAACAAATATTTTTTCTGGCGAGTACCGGGCTCCAATCGAACATTTTTGCACAAAAAGCTCTCTGCCACCAAAAGTCGCGGCAGGGTTTTGAGAAACGCGTCCGGGGAGGGGTGTTCCCCTTCCCTGAATGGGAAATTTTTTTTCGCAAATGAACCTCAAATGGTACCTACTCAGAATGCTCAAATTTAAAAAAAAAGTATTTTTCCATACAAACTGTGAGGAAAAAGCTGTTTCTTGCTTGCCAACGGCAGGGACCAGCCTGCGTGCAGCAGCTTGGTTGTCAGGGTACAAGAAAGTCATACGCAGGTGTCTCCGGTGACAGAGGGTGATGGCAAGCGGCTGCAGCAGTCGTTGGATTCGATTTCTGACGATGTCGATGGATTGAGAGTGCATCGAAAATGGAGTTTGGATTTGAAAGAACGAGAAAGAATGAGAGCGAAAAACTTGGCTTCCGTCGCAGGAACGGAATTATTTCTATCGTCCACAATTGACCAGTTTTATTCTCTCTGTCGCGACCACTTGAACAGTTCCAAAAAATCCCCCCCGCCCAAAAAAAGATCCGTCGCCACTTTTTGCCGCCCTCAGAATTTTGCCGTCCCAGTCCCGGGCGCGATTTTACAAACCCTGCCGCGACTTTAGATGGCAGAGCGCGTTTTGTGCAAGAATGCTCGATTGGGGCCCTTCACTCGCAAGAAAAAAATGATTGTTTTTTCTTACCTAAAGCTATCTGAACCAGACCTAACCTTGTCCCCTCTCGGAAAAATCAATGCTCGCTTGGGGCCCCGGCCTGCCATCAAAAGTCGCGGCAGGGATTGTAAATTGGCGTCCCGGGCCCATCGAGCCTGTTGTTAATCCGGCCCTGTGTGGAACTGCTGAAAAGTCGAAACAAAACCGACTTTCCTCTTTGGGAGAAACGTGATCGAAAAAAGCATTGCAACCCCACGGAACTTGCACACCATTTTGGTGGTAACTTGTGAAAAGCAAAGCAGACGTACCCAGACAGAACACAACTGCACAAACACAGCACATCGCAAAACATTTCCGAAAATGTGGCTTCAACGAGCGCGAAAATCTCGCTCAACACTTCCACTCGTTGCGCACAGTTAATTGCCGAATTGCGGTTCAGGGAAGAAAATGCCAACACAGGAGAGAGAAAAGGAGTAAAGTTGCTTGCTGGCTCGTTCCTCACTCACCCGAGATTCACACAACTGACCGACAAAACAAAAATCTTCAGGTGGTGTCCCCAAGCCTCAAATCATCATCAGGATGCGAGCTGCCTTCGCTGGACGGACGGCACCTTGTGTCTTTCTTCTCCAAGGCAACCGGCTGCGAGCGTTCGATGCTATCTCGTGCATGACGTCACAAAACAGCGGCGCTCTATGGGAACTTTTCTGAATTACGTAATGACACCCCCCTGTTTCAACCCCCTATTCAAATGCGCCTCTTTTTCAAAGGGTTCCGATGGTAGCCATGGTAACCCACTGGGTTTCCATGGTTACCACGAAACAGTTCCTGGTCCAACACATGGAGATAAAATTTTGGATGTGATCCTTGCCAGGCCCAAGGAACTTGTTGCTGATTGTCAGGCTGAGGATGGGATATCTGATCATTGATTGATAGGTTGATTCAACGCAGATAAACGCGCATTAACCAGGTAGTCTCATATCACAAAGGAAGAATGGCTGGCTTGCTGTGACGTCACTGAGAGAACGAGCAGTGGAGCTGCGCTGCAGCCTGCATGGAGTCCCGTCCCGGTTCAAAGGCGAACGGCTCTTGTGTTTCTCGTGCACGTGCGGAAGAATGATCTGAGGACTGAGGTGTGTTTTTCCTCAAACCGCAATCAGCTGAGTCGTTGTTTGTTTCGATTTTCGAAGCAGTGTTTCGCGTGGGTGCACGGAGAAAGGATCTGAAGCATTGCATTTTTCGTGAAACGTTGTCAGCTGTGTCGTTGTTTGGAAACAGGATGCCATCAAGTTGTTCAGTTGCTGTGTGCAAGAATAACCGCAAAAAGAGTCCAGAATTGAGTTTTCACCGGTTTCCAGCAGGTGCTTCGTTGAGAGAAAAGTGGATTCATAACTGTAAAAGGGCTGACAAATTCGACTGTTCCAACAGTTTTGTGTGCAGTGATCATTTTTTGCCTGAAGATTTTGAGCGTGATCTTAAGGCAGAATTGCTTGGCTTGAAACCGAACATATTTTATTCTTCGCCCTGCCACCATTGAATCCTTGTGGCAGTATTGTTTTTAATAATAACTAGTGGGGCTTCGCCCCACTGCGGCCTTCGGCCGCAACCGTGTTTCGGCGCCGGCGTATCCAGTTGGCATATTTTTTTCCCAATCCGCTTCCGCAAGCGCGTCTCAGCTTGGCTGATGGGAATTCCAGCCAATTTCAACATTTTATTTTCGAAACTAAACCTAACCTCCCCTAACCAAACCTAACCTGACCCAACCCAACCTTTTTCCGTTTTTAATAGCGTTTTTACCCGTTTTTGAATTGGAGGGTCGGAACTTTAACACGGAGTTAGATGGAAAAGTGCCCAAACGCGTACTCATTTCTTAAATAAGCCCCCCGGGTTTGCACAACCCTCGTCATGATATCTCCGCCGTGAGCATGCGCTGACCACCAAAACACGATTCCATCGTATTGAGATGTGCAACGTCAAAAGAAATGGCATATTCGTTCGGGGTTTGTTCGTCGTGGGCAACTGTCCAGCGCTGCATCTTTCTGCGGCATCCACCTCATCTCGGAATCGACACAATCGCATCCACCTGATCTCAAATTGAAATATTTAACATTTTTTCTCAAATTTGCGGGAACGCTCTGAATCCAGCAAATGATGCCGAAACGCAACCGTGCAAATTTGAAAAATTCAACTGCTTTTGTTGCAAGACATTTTCAAATGCGAGGCAGGCATCCAGCTTCATCAAAGCCGGGGAGCGGTTTGACAAACCCTGCCGCGTCTTCAGATGGCAGAGAGCGTTTGGTGCAAGAATGCTCGATTGGGGCCCTGTTTTACCAAGAAAGAAAAATAATTTTTTTTTTAATTTTTCTGAATCCAGCAAAGGATGCCGAAACGCAACCGTGCAAATTTGAAAAATTTAACTGCTTTTGTTGTAAGACATTTTCAAATGCGAGGCAGGCATCCAGCTTCATCAAAGCCGTGGAGCGGTTTGACAAACCCTGCCGCGTCTTCAGATGGCAGAGAGCGTTTGGTGCAAGAATGCTCGATTGGGGCCCTGTTTTACCAAGAAAGAAAAATAATTTTTTTTTTAATTTTTCTGAATCCAGCAAAGGATGCCGAAACGCAACCGTGCAAATTTGAAAAATTCAACTGCTTTTGTTGTAAGACATTTTCAAATGCGAGGCAGGCATCCAGCTTCATCAAAGCCGTGGAGCGGTTTGACAAACCCTGCCGCGTCTTCAGATGGCAGAGAGCGTTTGGTGCAAGAATGCTCGATTGGGGCCCTGTTTTACCAAGAAAGAAAAATAATTTTTTTTAATTTTTCTGAATCCAGCAAAGGATGCCGAAACGCAACCGTGCAAATTTGAAAAATTCAACTGCTTTTGTTGTAAGACATTTTCAAATGCGAGGCAGGCATCCAGCTTCATCAAAGCCGTGGAGCGGTTTGACAAACCCTGCCGCGTCTTCAGATGGCAGAGAGCGTTTGGTGCAAGAATGCTCGATTGGGGCCCTGTTTTACCAAGAAAGAAAAATAATTTTTTTTTTAATTTTTCTGAATCCAGCAAAGGATGCCGAAACGCAACCGTGCAAATTTGAAAAATTCAACTGCTAATGTTGCGGGACATTTTTAAATGCGAGGCAGGCATCCAGCTTCATCAAAGCCGGGGAGCGGTTTAACAAACCCTACTGCGACTTCAGATGGCAGAGAGCGTTTGGTGCAAGAATGCTCGATTGGGGCCCTGTTTTACCAAGAAAGAAAAATAATTTATTTTCGAACCAATCTGAACCTGACCTAACCCTGCCCTCTCTGGGAAAAACAATGCTCGGTGGGGGCCCCGGCCTGCCATCTAAAGTCGCGGCAGGGTTTGTAAACTGGCAGCCGGGGATGATGGGGCAAGATTGAGACAGGAATGATGGAGAAGGCCGCCGAAACGCATGCCAGAACTATCACATTCCGTCAACATGAATTGACTCCTGTTCAAGAGCGCAAAAATGCAATCCGCTCTGCTTTCCAACGAACTGCAGTTTCATGCGACAAACACCGAGGCGTTCGCTTGGTTCAAATCAGAATGAAAGCAAAGGAACGTTTCATCACCTCCACGGCGCCGATTCGCACCCTGGCTGCATGATTTTTAAGGGTTTGTCAAAAAACATTGACACACACACGGGTACCCGCCAACGCACAGCGAAAAAGACCTGCGCACACCAACACACCACCAAAAAGGACTCACGCGCAGCCGCCAGAAAGATGATCGCGCTCCCAAGCACAGCTCAAAAAGACTCACGGACAGCGTCATTTCACTGGCCTATAACCTCTTAACCTTGCTAAACATGTGAGGTGAGATCCTGTGTGTGGTTAGGTTAGGTCAGACGTCGGTCAATTTTTGCGGTGTGGGTCTTTTTGACTGCGTGGTGTGCATTGGGCTTTTCTGGCTGAGCGACGGTCTTTTTTTGTTCAAATGTTTTTGGCTGATTGGCTGTGCGCAGGTCTTTTTTTGCACCTACGCGAAAGCATCGCCGCACAAATCTCATCCTGTGAATGAAGAGGAAGGCGGCGTGGAGGAAGAGGGTTTTCTGCAGTTGCACGGCAATGGCATTCTCTTTCCTCTTTCAGGCTGAAAAATACTCTTGTTTTGGCTCACGAATGGACTCGCGCGCGAATTTCGTGTCGTGTGGACCCAGCTTTCTCTATCCGTGTGCGGTGCCCTTAACTCCTTTTGTTTTGATTTGATTCTTTCGAAAGGCAGTTCTGAGGAAAAAAGAATTGTTTCGACCAAGAGAAAAATCCGGCGTCTTTGCCCTTTCATTCTGTCGTCAAGGTCAACCCCGTCCTGTTTTTCAGAACATGAACTCCAACAATGATCGGTTTTGAATTCGGACAGAAGCGATGCAGGGACACAGCATTGTTGCGTGCGGGGTTGGGGGCGGCACGATTTTCACAAAGGCTCCACCGACAGATTGAAGTCAAAATTGACGGTGAAGGGACACACACGATGAATCAAATTTGCCAAAGGGAAAAATGTCTTAATTTGAACTTTATTATATAGAGTAATAATAATAATAATAATATCTTGAAACCTGGGTCCTACCCAAGTATTAACCTCGTCCCTCAATGTGCGAAAAATTCTCCCAGGAAGAAGGAACGCAGTGAACGTCGCAAGGTGCGTGCCATTAAATCTGAACTCGTGCAAGTTTTGAATTCAAACAACCACAATGGTTTTTGCACCAGGAGGCGATGGGTCAGTGAGCCAGACGGAACAGGATCTGGAGCAGCGAACTGTGAGTTCAGAACTGGAAGACTTGAGGCGGCAAAATGAGGCTCTCGAATTGGAAAATTCATCTTTGAAGCAGACTCTGCAGGACAAATGCAAATCGAATTTGGCTGCTGAGCAGGGCCTATGCCGAAAACTTTCAAACCTCCGAGCCAAATTAAGAGCAGTGCAAAATGAAAAGGCAAGAAATCCTGCAACTGAAATCAGGAAAATTCTGAAGCCTCTCTTCTCCAGTGGTCAAATCGAATGTCTGTTGAAAGGAACAACTCGCAAAAATGGCAGTCAGATGACATTGCCAAAGCCCTAACCCTCCAGCTGGTGAGCAGAAAGGCCTATAAGTTCCCGAGGGAAAAGTGGAACTTTCCGTTTCCGGGAATATCAACATTGCAGCGGTGGGTGTCCACAATCAAATGTTTCCCCGGTTTACAGACTGAGGTGTTTTGTCTCATGAAAGCTCGTTCTGTCGCAATGACAACTGCCGAACGCCTTTGTGTTTTGGCTTTTGATGAAATGAAAGTCTGCGAGGACCGGTGTTACGACAAGGAAATGGGCATGATAATCGGCCCCAAAAGATATGTTCAAGTTGTATTGGACGAGGACTGATTTCGCAATGGAAGCAGCCTGTTTTCTATGACTTTGATTCTCCGATGACCGGGCCACTTTTCACTTCAATCGTCTGCTCCATTGAGGAAATTGGCTCCGTGTGGTGGCCACTGTTTCAGATATGGGCCCGGGAAACCAACGTTTCTGGAAAGAACAGCTCATTTCCATTGAGTCCCCAAAAATGGCGAATCCTTCTGCCCCTAACCGGTTCATTTACTTCTTTGTCGATGCCCCACACCTTTTAAAACTGGTGAGAAACCACTTTCTGGACAGTGGTTATTCCATGCCGGACGAAGCCGGCAAATTTGAGAAAACTTCCTTCTCTTCTGAAACCCTCAAGAAACTTTTGGCTTTGGACGACGGGGAGCTGAAAGTCTGCCATCAGCTGACCCACCGACACTTGGAAGTTTCCGGGGCCGAGAGACAAAGAGTAAGATTGGCGGCACAGCTGTTCCATAAGAGGACTGCAACGGCTATCATGTACACAATTCCAGAGGAAAAGAAAACTGCTGAATTTATTGCACTTGTATACGACTGGTTTCAAATTTTCAACTCCTACACCCCCGAAATCGACACTGCAAATCCATCAAAAAGCGCATACGGTCTTCTCAAAACCGAGCAGGATGGGATTCTGAAGGAGATGTACCAAACGTTCCAGACTCTCAAGATTTCCAATTCTCGACGGAGAAAACTGATGCCTTTTCAGATTGGCATTCTGGCTTCAATTAACTCCCTGAAACAACTTTTTGCACATGTACAAGAAGCCTATCACCTCCGGTACATATTGACCCATCGCCTGAATCAAGATTGCGTTGAGAATTTTTTTTCTCAACTTCGCAGCTTGGGTTCTGGTTCAGGACACGACCATCCTTCACCCATCGAAGTTCGCTTCAGGATACGCAACCTTATGCTTGGGAAGGATGTTGGTCTACTGAGCAGCAATTTAAACACATACGATGCGCAGAACCAAGATGCGTTCCTCTCTGCAGGAATGGTCTCCAAGATTCCTTTGGCTGCAAATTCAACCAGCCAAGAATTCGAAGAGTCCGCTCAAATGGATGTTGACAGCGAGGGTGTTGCCGACGACCAAAGCACCGGTTTGCATTTCCAAGCCCTACGATATCTTGCTGGCAGGGTTGCGGGAAAGCTGCGTCACAAATACTCGTCCTTGGGCTATTTGACAAACAGCAATGATACTTTGTCCCCCCAATCCTGGGTAGAATTTTCGTCACATGGAGGATTATCAATGCCAAGCGACGAATGGTTCCTTGTTGTCCAGCAGTTGGAGAGCTCTTTCGTGGCTTTTCACGGAAATGGCATCAATCCTTGCCAAGGGGCAGTCCGCCAATTTGCCAGCATTTTGGCCGAGAAGCACAAGGAAATTCCCAGTGAGGCGATAGCTCTTTTCATCCGCATGCGAACATACATCAGGCTGAACTGTCTAAACGGACCAGAAGGAAAACACCTGAATGACGAGTCGGGTCATTTGGCAAGAAAGAAGAGCAAATGGGTCAGCTAAAAAGCGCAAGTAAGTTGATTTGTCATAATTAAGTCCTTATTTTACGGGGGAAATTTTTTGTTCAAAAATGAATGAACTGCTGGCCCTGTGCCATTTCACTTGCTTTTCAAAGAATTTTTTCCAAAAATTGTGCTGAAAAAGTGACAACGTATAAAAATAACAAAAGCCAGTTGATGCCTCGGCCAGTGCGTCCTCTTGATATAAACAGGAGCAGGAGGCACTGCCTCGGCTCATTGTGCTGCATTTGCATTCTTTCACTGACGTCATCTGCTGCCGACAACGGGCCAGCCAATCACCGGCGTGATCCGCTCTCGATATGAGACTATCTGGTTAATGCGCGTTTATCCGTAGCCTCCGAGAGAACAAGGCCATTGCGCAGAAATTAAAAATTGGTGTGACGTCACAGGACCGGATGATGTTTCCTTGAGTTTTGAAATGCGTCCAAATGGCGGACCGCGGCGCGACGCCCAAGGAAACTTACATTTCTCTTGAACTAGACGACGGATTTTGATGAAATTTTCCATGGTGGAAAGCAGAAAAAAGTGCGATTTCAAATATGTTGTGGTTCTCAACTTTCCGCAGGGAAAAAAACCAAATTATTTCAGGAATGAAAGTGTTTAGGTTGAGATTCAAATGAATTCCCGATTACTGACATATTTTGATAAATTGCGCGATTTTTTCTGTTGCAACGTGGTTTTGGTCTGTGTAAGAGTTGTAGAGGAAACTTCCAGCTTTCCAAAAAGTCCAAAATCATTGCATTTGAACACCATTTGACTCTTTTATCAAGGAGAATGCGACATGGAAGCATGTTTGTTTTTGGCGCAAGAACACGCGTCGAAATGTGTCATGATATGGTTTTGGTGTTCAAATTCAATTCTTTCAGCATTTTGGGAAAGGTGAAAACTTCCTCGACAACTCTTCCGCAGGTCAAAACCACGTTGCAACGGAAAAAATCGCAAGATCATTAAAAAATGTGTGGCAGAAACTTTTGCAAACATTGAAAAATTTTCGCCGGCACCAGGGATCGAACCTGGGTCCTTTCGCATCTAAAGCGGGAATTCTACCACTGAACCATGAAAGCATCTTGAGAATGCTCTCTCAGAACTGTCCTTTTAAGAAACAACGCCAATATGCCAGCACAGCGTGAGCATTTTTTGAACTGCACTTGCATCATGGACTGCGGAGAATCATTGACTGCGGAGAATTGGGAAGTTGCCTTCTTTTTGGCCTTTGAAGGATGTTTTTTGAAAGTGTTTTGGATCATTTTTGCGATACAAAGGTCCTGTGGTCCTTTTTATGTTCATTTGAAACATTCCGCACACAAATGTGTTCACGAGATTTCAAGAACGAACAATTTTCTCTGCGCCTTCCCATTACTCCCAATGCATTTCTTCGAAATTTCCCGTCGGGTCTTGTGACGTCACCAAACCAGCGCAACGGCCTTGTTCTCTCGGAGGCTACGGTTTATCTGCATTGGGTTGATTGATTGAATGACTGTATTATGTGGGGGTTTCCTCACTAGATGCTCAAGAATAACACTTTTGCACCACAAAAAAATAAGAAACGTCAATTATCGGGGGAAAACAGGCACAATAAATGCGACAGACAAATTACAAAGACGAGAGCAAGACCAAGTGTGTCTCCCTTTCATAACAACTATTGCTATACTGCTGCTGTCTTTGTTCCAAATTGAATTTTTGGCCAAATTTGATTGGACCTCAAAGTTTTAGTATGGATGTAATGTTTTTCTCAATAGGAGTTTAAAAATAATTCGTCCTCCTCCTCCTCCTCCTCCTCTCCTCCTTCCTCCTATCCCACCTCCCCTCCCCGCCTTCTCCTCCTCTCCTCCTCCTC
>JASGXE010010338.1:0-15673 GCA_030068105.1 Sinentomon sp. SZTP_YWyxl | reverse complement strand
GTCGAGCACAAATTAATCCCCCTGGGGCCCCTAGACCGCAAGGGAATCAATCCAGCTCCAGCTTTCAGAAAACTTCAATTTCTAAAAAAAAACAAAAAAAAATACACAGCAGATTTTAATGAAAGAAAAATAAATGCCTACAACCTGCCGGCCTCATTCCTAAAATGTGAAAAGCAAAGTCATCATTTGACCGCATTTTAATGATATCGTATGACGAACAATTTGAATTGGTGAAATTATGGGAGGTTGGGCCCTCTTGCCAACCCCACAGAGCGCCCCTGTCGCCGACCCGAAAAAACCGCTCTTGTGCCCCGAAAAAGCAAGGGAATCAATCCAGATCGTGACCTTCCAGCCACTGTTAAAAAACCCTCATTTCCAAAAAAAAAAACAAGTCTGTCCAGTGGAAAAGAAAAGAAAAATGAACGCCAAAGCACCTGCAATGGCAGCAGCCTGAATCTACATCTATGGGAGAATAGAAGCAGCATTATTTGTACAAATTTTAATGACACCGTATGTATGAGCCTGACCACACAGCCCTGGCCATACTGGTGCCCAAAATAGCCAAAAACCGGCCCAAAATGCATGTTGAAATTCCTAAAAGTTATCACACCTCTGTGGTACTCCCAGACACCATGCTAAAACGTTTAGGCTCTGCAACTCTGCAAGGCTCTGTCCCTTGGCATCCCACTTGAGCCAAGAACTCCGCCCCAGACCCCGCGTGCCCCCGACTTTGTTTCACAATTTAGTTTTACAATTTAACTGCTCCTCTTGACCTTCTTTTGTTGGAGACATACCCATCGCTTTTGTTTTTGCATCTGCTTTCGTGAATTTCAGAAAGCGTCTCTTGCACACACACATTTCCATTTGGAAAATCAGGCTTTCGTGTATAGGCCTGTTGCAGATGGGCCTCAAATTTGCAAAACCATAAAAGTGCGCCATCATTTCAAGGCTGATTTGGGTCCCAAAAATTTGAAAGAAACATCAATTTTGGACCCCAAATGGACACTCGAATTTCAAAATTTCTTCAGCTTCTGGGGGACTCCGTCCCCCAGACCCCCTGCCAGGGGCTCTGCCCCTTGGATCCCCGCTGGGGCGCTGCCCCAGACCCCGTGGCGCCTGCGGCGGGCTTCATCAAATGGGCCCCTTTTTCCGTGAAAAAGGGCCCCTGAGGCAACGTAACCCCCCCAGATCTCAAGAGGGATTTGCGCCCCTGGGTGGATACCGTCAGTCACAGCTGATGATGATGCCATGTTGATGCCATGGGATGCGTGCTTCAGTGCAGTGTTGTTTCTGGAATTCGATCCATTGCGCGCACGTGTCTCGCGTGTGTTTGCAAAGTTGCAAGGATTTTTCCCATTTGGAATGTGATGGTGAGGTGTATGGTGAGCAGAGTGGGAGATCGCAAAGTGATACAAGCTGGTGAGTCAAAATTCTCCAACTGAAAAATCCTTGAAACAAAGTGTAGTTTTGTGTCGGCATTGCAGCATTTGAAAAATGGCGTCGCTGCGCGTTAACAGTTTTTTCCTTTTCCGAATCACGCATTTCGACTTTTTATTTCCAGTGTTCGTGAACTTTGCAAGGTCACCGTTTTGCTATTTGTCACAAAATTAGCATGCGGGGAATTGCAAAAGCAATGCTGGAATTGCAGTAGGTATTGCCAAATTGCATCCGAGTGGTGTTCATGTTGAACTTATTGGCAGACTGAAATATCTGCGGTTTCGCTTATCTCAACTGACTTTATTTGTTGCTTAGTGTTCAACTATTTGTTTATAGGTTATTCATGTGGGCATTTTCGTTGTTTCTTGCATTAACTTGCAGAAATCTCCTGTACCTACCTACGTCAATTTAGTGTGCCGCTTTTGAAAATTATCCGATTGCGTCTTTGTGGTGGGAGAGAGGAGAAAGAGACGCCGCTGGGGAGCATCAGTAATGAGCCTTCGTCTGTTTTGGTCGGTTTGCCAATTTGTGGCAGATTTCAATGCATGAATGAAATGGAACCATGAATGGCTGGCTAATTTCTAAATTCCAAACAAATTGCCAGAATTTCGACCAATCACATTGGACCGCAGTTTTAATAACGCAATATCAAAACAGTTCCATTAATACGGACTCCCGAAGCGCTTTACGCCAGCGGCCTGTGTGGCCGAGTGGTCAAGGTGTCCGGCTACGAATGATGAGGTCACAGGCGTGGTTTGGTTCGAATCCTGTGAAAATCATATTTGGAAAAAAATCTTTTGAAAAATACTGAAGACTTTTTTGACACCAGGGGCAGTAGTTTGACACCACACGCAAGTTGATACCTGGCAGAGGAAAGGTAAGGTTAGGTTAGGTTTGGTTAGATTAGCTTCAGATGTCTTAAATCATGGATTTTATTTGCGACGCACCTGATTGGTCGAAATTCTGGCGATTTGTTTGGAATTTAGAAATTCGCCAATGGCTGCAACCACCTCTATCAGTTGTTTAAGTTCAGTTGGCATTTCGTTTTGTTGAATTCGCGAATTTGGTGGACAAAACTCCCAAAAGGAGGTTTTTTTAACCAAGATAATCGCTTTTTCATTTATGTTTGCGGAGAGGACCATTCTTGCAAATTTGAGTCGTTCAGGTGATTTTGATTTGCGGACCTGAAATCAAGAAGGGCAGCACTTGTGGGCACAACTTACACATGAAATATCGTAGATTTTCAAAACATTTTGCAATGTCAACGAAAAGCCCAAGTTTTCAAGTTTTTTCATTTTCGGCTGGCTGTTTAGTGTTCGGCTATCTTGGCAGCTTTTGGTCCAAACGGAGAAATTGTTTTGGCGTTATCAGCAGTAAACTATGCAAGTGATATCATGAAAGCCTGAAAAAGTTTGTGACAACCGATATTTCGAGTTATAGCAGATGCTGCTTCGAACAAAATATTTTTGTTGGTGCAACTAATTTTGCAAACCGCTTTTACACCAACTCGTTTTGCTGTTGTACCAACTGAAATTGTGTCAGTTGGGGCAACTTATTTTGTGTGACACAGGTACATTTTCAGTTGGTACAACAGCAAAACGAGTTGGTGAAAAAGCGGTTTGCAAAATTAGTTGCACCAACTATTTTTTGTTGCAGCAACACCTTTTTTTCTTTTCTGTGTGGAGTTTCCACGTTTCCCTTGCTGACATGGATGTCTGGTGCTGACTTTTCAAGAGAAATTGTCGGAAGAGATGCAATAATCTGAAAGTAGCTGGAAAATTCCGGGATTTATTTTTTATCTATACGAGTATACTGGCGGCGTAAAAAGATTACCCATACATGTGAATAATTCCCATTCTTGAGATTTTTTCTAAAAAAACTCCATGCTGTAGAAATATAAAAAAGATCCTCTTTCATCACTAATGTCAAAATCTGACACCTCTAGAAAGCTCCATTGCAATTTGGCGCTTTAATTTCTACGAAATGCATAAGAGTAAAAAGAAAGAAAGAAAAGTTTTGGAGGCAACAGTTAAATGGGAAAAACACATGTATGAGTAATCCTTTTCCGCCGCCACTATACAAGCGGCATCTGTGCCGACTATGTACTCAGTTGTGAAACCACGGTATAATAATTTGTTGTTTGACTTCATTTTTATTGATTTAATTCCGTCCAATTTAATTCGTTACGATGTGGAACGTTACAGGAAGAACGATTGTGCACCAATGTCAATACAACGAATTGCGTACACTCTTCCAGCATCCACCGCTTTATTGGCTCAATTTGTTACCTCTGACTTTCCATGAAAACCATGGAACCAAACAAAATTTCAATCTCAGTACTGCGCATCCCGAATTATAGGTCGATCATGTGTTGGTAGGCTGTCTTGATAATATTACTGAACACTCTGATAGCGTAATGGTAGCTCAGTTATTGGTCAGATGTCTGGATAAGATTAATGAACATCTCTGAGAGCGTGGAGGTGAAATTTATTTCATGCCATTGCTACCAATTTTAAACGCGTGTAACGAATTCACCACCTTTGACGCAGATAGTGCTACCTACGTGCAGTCCCTAACACTCAAAGCCTTTCTGCTTTGGATATTATCTTTTAACTTCATGCCAAACGTATTTCATTGGCAGACGGGATTTCTTGAATGATGAGAATCTTTATAATTTTGAGACCCGGGCGCAACGTGTAATTCTGGCCAGTCAAATATTCAATATCGAAAACTATTGGACTTTTTGAATGGAAATGCTAGATGTATTAAGGTTCCTTCCCAACAAAATTTACCTGAATGCGCGTGGTAGAGCATTGTTCCGACAGGATTAGCAGTGAAAACATACTGGAATGTTTGTCCTGGTGAAATGGGGCATTGAGTTAGCATAGGAACACCGTCCATGAATTGAGAACCACGTTGATGAATTCCGTGCCAGTGAATGGTCATGCTTTCAGACGGATGTTCATTTGTGACGTTGATGTAGAGAACATCACCATGACAAACCTGCAAAAAATTATTGATTGTTGTCATTGCATAATGAAAAACTCTTTGTTTAAATCCTTGCATAATAACGGCCGTGTTACCCTAAATCACTAACCCTAACCCAAACCCTAACCCTAACCCTTAAATAATCTCTCGATTCAGCATGAATTTGGCTAACTGCTTTGCGACACGATTTTGTGTCGGCCATTTTTTCTCTCTTTATTCTGGCCGAAAAATTTGGAAAGCTCTGGGTTAACGATAAATTGTCTTAAAAGTTGGTACCCATGATCTTGATGCATATTTGCGTCGTATTTGACATCCAGGCGCGATTCAAAACTCTCAAGTAGAGAGGCTCTTGCTGCCATCTATATTAGCCTATACGAATTTCCTCAGTAGCCATCTGTTGTCTTGTTTTCGCACTATCTGTACACTGCCATCTCGAATCTGATTCAGTCAAGGTGGAATTGGAAGACAAAAGACCACCTTTGAAGATAGAATTGAATTTGGTCGGAAAAGTTTATTCGTTTTCCCGATAGATGGCACTGATCTTGAAAAACCATAGAGCGGAGATATAAGCCGTTATATGACGTGAAGGAGACATCGTAGGTTTTCCTAATTAGCGGAGTAAATGCCTATATATACCTCCTTCCCAACCACCGAAAATGAACGATTTTGGTCCAGGAAGAGGGTGCCTTTTGAGGGGTCACATTCACAGAAGTCAACAGAAGTCGGTTTTCAGAAATTACTTCGATAAATAGGAGACCTTTTCATTCAAAATTAGTGGGTTATAAGCTCATGTAAAGGGATTTCTATGCGGAATTCCATTACGCACAGTGTTGTGATTCACCATGCACAAAGAAAACGAATTCGGAAGTGGGAATCAACCAAAATCCCGAAATTGTCAAAAATTCCCAAAATTTTCCCGCCAAAAACGTGTTTTGTCCTCCGACACAAAATCGTGTCCGAGATCATATAAGGGCTAAGCTTGAAAAATAGCCAATTCCATATTAGGATGCATCTTTCTGAGCGACTGGAAAGGAATGTTATTGTTGACAGGAATAAAATGTTCCAGCAGAAATATTTACATTAAATTGGTGATTTTTCATGCTCAGGGTTGGGGTTAGGGTTAGTGGTTTAGGGGAATACGGCCGTATGACTGCGAATGGGGCAGAAGGAGACTGATGAAGTAGATAGGCCAAATGTAAGTACAATGGATACATAGGCTGGATGGATAGATAGGCTAAATGTAAGCTAAATGTAGTAAAAAGTAGATGACAGATTAGGTTAGGTCAGGAAATGCATCCACGCAGAGTATGTCCGGATAAAACATTAAAATGCAGAGAGGCAAAAAGTCTCTGATTCAGAAACTGTTGTTTGAAAAAGATGTGCTATTTGAAAGTTTTGTCCCGAGTTCTTTTTCGGTGTTTAGAAACAACTTAAAATGCAGTGAGGCAAAAAATTCTCTGATTCAGAAACTATAACTCGAAAAAAATATGCTGTCTAAAAATTTTGTCCCGAGTTTTTTTTCGGTGTTTCGAAACACCGCAGGTTTCATACATTACTTGGATAGATCAAACCAAAATAATGCCCTCAAAATATGAAAAATAAAGCACTCAATCAAAACAATGCAACATAATGCACCAAAATACACAATGATCATTCGAGTTTTTCCTCCCTGCATTCTAATCCGGCAGTGAGGCAAATTTCACGGTTTTCATAACCAAATTCCAGTTGAAGACACATTGGTCTTGAGTTCTTATTCTGTTTCCGAATCCTGCAGACAGGCATATTTTTTTGGTTCACTAAACCAAATTCCAGGTCAAAACAAAATTGCTTTTGAGATCTTAATCTATTTTCTCGAACCCTCCGGGGAGGAACAACTTTGTGGTTTACTAAACCAAATTCCAGTAAAAAATATTGGGTTTGAGTTCTTTCTCTGTGTTCCCAAACCTTACAGGGAGACATAATTTTATGGTTTTCTAAACCAAATTCCAGGTCAAAACAAATTGCTTTTGAGTTCTTAATCTATTTCCCAAACCGTCAAGGGAGGAACAACTTTGTGGTTTACTAAACCAAATTCCAGTAAAAATATTGGGTTTGAGTTCTTTCTCTGTGTTCCCAAACAATACACGGAGGCATAATTTTATGGTTTTCTAAACCAAAATCCAGGTCAAGACAATATTGCTTTTGAGTTCTTAATCTATTTTCCCGAACCCTCCAGGGAGGAACAATAACTTTATGGTTTACTAAACCAAATTCCAGTAAAAATGGTTTTGAGTTCTTTCTCTGTGTTCCCAAACCATACAGAGAGGCATAATTTTTTGGTTTTCTAAACTAAATTCCAGGTCAAAATAACATTATTTTTGAGTTCTTAATCTGTTTTCCTAAACCCTTCAGGGAGAAGCATAACTTTATGGGTTACGAAACCAAATTCCAGTTATAATAAAAACAATATTGTTCTTGAGTTCTTATTCTGTTTACCAAAATCTGCAGGGAGGGCTAATTTTATTCAACAATGTCCACAATGTCAGTTCACAATGTCAAATTCCAGAAAAAAAAACAATATTGGTTTTGAGTTCCAAGCAATATTGGTTTTGAGTTTTTACTGTGTTCCCACGTCCTAAAGGGGGAATAATTTTATATGGTTTGCTAAACCAAATTCTAGTTCAAAAATTATGTTGGTTTTGAGTTTTTATTCTGTGTCACCCAAAGGGGGAATGATTTTATGGTTATATAGTTCCATATAGTTTTACTGTAGTTATTACTGTACCATATAGTTTATTTTATGATTATATAGTTCAAAACTATATTGGTTATGAGTTTTTATTCTGTGTCACCCTAAAGAGGGAATAATTTTATGGTTTGATAAACCAAATTCTAGTTCAAAACAATATTAGTTTTGAGTTTTTATTCTGTGTCACCCCAAAGGGAGAACTATTTTACGGTTTGCAAAACTAGTGTTGCTAAACTTGCTAAACTTGAATCAGTCACATTGCAGAGAAAAAAGACAAGAGAATATTCAGAGAATACACGCGCGCGCGCTCTCGCCGAGTTGATTTGTATACCGTGGATTTGAGACTGTATCAATGTCCATAGCATTGAAGCTGAGATCGATAAAAAAAACATCAGAGCCAATAAAGTGACTATTTTCGCAACACCCTTGTCGCTTCAATTCAACCATATATGATTTCTGTTGCTGCCGCTTGCTAAAATCAAAGCATGCGTTCTATTGATTTCCATCAACCGACCGCAAGGAACAGCATGCCTTGCGGCAAGTGGCTGGCCAGCCGCCCTCTCGCTTATTTGGAATCGAACTCGAACAGCAGCTCGTTATTTGGAAACCCATCATTTGGAATCGAATTCGAAGTATTCGAACAGCTCGTTATTTGGAAACCCATCATTTGGAATCGAATTCGAAGTATTCGAACAGCTCGTTATTTGGAAACCCATTTTGGAATCGAATTCGAACAGGTCGTTATTTGGAAACCCATCATTTGGAATCGAATTCGAGTCGCCCATAATTTGGGAACCCATCACGTTTGGAATCAAACTCGAATCGCCTCGGTGGGAGGCAGATATAGGCTGGCAGCCATGGGTGGCCAAGGAGCGCTTTGCCATCTGGCCAAGCGTTACGTCAGAATGCATGAAACGAAACGGATATGCAAGATCGCGAAATATTTTCACGTTATATTATTCGACGATGTGAATACCAACCTGAATATCTGGGCCGGGCAGTGCATTGTTTATCAAGTAGACAAGTCGTCTGCTACCGTCAGCAGTAACGCAGTTTGGGAGGTAGCAGTCAGACTTGGTGGTGTTGCAATGCCGACACCAGTGGCCCATTGTTTGTGTCAACTGGATCTTGAAACTGTAGTGACAACGTAAGCGAGGGCCGAGACATCGCCTCCGGCAAGGATCAATATCACCACCTGGAGTTGAAAAAGAGGTAATACGAAGAAGGTAGAAAATGTAAATTCTGCGAGCAGAAGGGATTATATCAGCACTGTCGATCCGTGTATTAATTCTGCCGGTAATTTGATTCAATTTAATTTTTCTCAATATTGCCCCAAAGAACTTTGGGGGCAGGGAGCACACGCTCCAAAGTACCTAAACATCCGTTTAAAACAACATCGTCAAATAGAGTAAAAACAAAACAAAACAAAAAGTTCACCAAAAAACAAATGGCAACAGTTACTACTATAATGCTTGAAACGCATGAGAAAACGCACCAGTTTCAGTGATGCACGGAATTTAAATTGGGGGGAGGGAGATAAATCCAAAAAGTCTCTTTTTTGGAGGAAGTGCCTCAGCAGTAGGCCTACTTTTGAAACAACCGAGATGGAGCGTCAAGGGAATTCCAGTCTTTTATTGTTTTTGAAAAAATAGGGTACCGGAGGCCAATATAAAAAAACCTAATGTTTTGGGCAGTCATTCATTAACCACGTGTTGAAGTCCAGACCCCACAAAAAAAAAACGAAAAAAATGAGAAGAAAACTTTTGGAACAAAAAAAAAAAGATCAGGCCAGGTTAGGTCATATGCCCATGTCAAAAGTCCTCGAACACAGGCGATATTTTAAAGGACTTGTTTCTACTGGAACCATCTAATTTCAACAGGGCTTGGTGCAACTTCACGCCTCACACGAGTGTCATGATGTTTGGCGGTTCATGGCATTGATTCGAAATGGCGCCTGAGTTAATAATGAACTCCTATATGTTCAAAAACTTTTGATAAGATATGCATACGAAAATGTAAATGTCAGCCATTGCGATTGCCGCGGCCTTTCCAAGAAGACTTTAAAAATCTGACAGCCCGTTTAACTCTGTTAGGGAGTCCTTATTTTTTTCAGCAACTGTACATTTATGTTGTTTACTTCATAACGACACAAACAGTTGTTGACCTTCAAGTATTTGCATTTTTAAACGGAAATATCCGGTATCATAAAAATTCACGAAAACAACGAAAGCAAGATTATTTCCTCTTCCATTCGATTGCAAAAAAATGCAGCTTCAGCATTGTGTTCATTGCGAAATAATTGCACTTTCCAAAATCCCGTTTCTTCCCAAAATCCCTTTTGCCATCATTTCGAACGTAACACAATGCGAAATCTGCTTAGCTTTGCCTGCTCGTCCCAGCATAATACAAGCTTAATCGAATACAGTATAATCCGCCATATCTCAAATATTCTTCATGCACAATAAGACGCAAGCTCATCATATGATTTCATATGTTCTTGGTGTCCACTGACCGAATTCCCAAACAAAAAGTTGGAACATCTATAATTCGGAAGTAATGATATCCGCAGATACAACGAAGTAAATGACGGACACAAGGAAATCACCAGTGCCATGATGGCATTTCCGCGATATTGGAGGCCACTCCAACTAACAACAGATGCCTCGGGTCCTGGCCAACCACCATGGGCGGACAACCAGGAGAAAACCGAAGCAATAACTCCCAATACATTATACAAAACAGACTATAGCGCGGAACTTGACTTCCGAAATACTCGTTTATCGAAATAGAGATGAGTAAATGGGCAATCTCTATATAGTATTTATTTTTATCTAAAAATTTCCGGATGAACGTAGAGAGACTCTTCTCAAATATTTTGGAACATGCATTTGCCCCAAAATATTTGAGAAGATTCTCTCTACGTTCATCCGGAAATTTTTAGATAAAAATAAAATTTTACATCCAAACCATTTTGGTTTCGGGGAAAAAATGTCGTGCGAGTCACAAGTTTTGCTTTTAGTAGATTAAATTGCCAGGAATTCTGACGCAGGACTGGGTATTCATGCAATTTTTCTTGATTTTCAAAAAGCGTTTGATTTAGTTCCTCACGACAAACTTTTAGACAAGCTAAAATCACTGGATTTCCCTTCCTTTGTTCTGAGGCTGATTGCCAGTTTTCTGTCAAATAGAACCCAGGTGGTATCGATTCACACTTCAACTTCTGACGAATCTCCTGTCACTTCCGGAGTCCCACAGGGTAGTGTCTTAGGACCACTACTGTTTTTGATATACATAAATGATATTGCTGAGAACTTAGCCTCTAGTGTTCGGTTATTTGCAGACGACGTAGTCATTTACAGAGTTGTGATGTCCGCCGATGACAGCTTGCTCCTCCAAGCTGACCTCAGCCAGGTTTCAAGGTGGTGTGACGCCTGGGGAATGCGTATAAACCCAACTAAAACATGGCATTTTACAACCGTTCAACTAGTAAAATTGTCTACAATTCCCAGCCGAGCGTATATTTGCGCCATGTTTTTGGTGCTCAGGTTTTTTTGCAACAGATTTTATGACAAAAAACTGTCATCGTGCAATTGGCTGTCAACGCCAAGCATCAAAATGGCAAACAAACAGTTTCCAACTCCGGCGACACGAACCAACTCACTCTTCCATCTTCGTTGCGTCCCGATTAACATTCTGTGCGCACAGACACATCTTGCCGGCCTGTTCAGAAATCTTACTCTATGCACGAAACTGCGATGACCCACTCAGACCCGGCTGTTTTTACAAACCCTGCCGCGACTTTAGATGAATGAATGATGGCAGACAGCGTTTTCTGCAAGAAGGCTCGATTGGAACCCTTCAATTCCAAGAAAATTTTTTTTCTAACCTAAAGCTATCTGAACCTGACCTAACCTTGTCCCCTCTCGGAAAAAACAATGCTCGCTGGGGGGCCCCGGCCTGCCATCTGAAGTCGCGGCAGGGCTTGTAAAACTCGCGACCCGGCCTTGAAAAAAGCCTTCAAACCATCCTCCTCCTTCCTTGTCCTCGTGATCTGTTCGCAAACCAACCATCACAAATAAAACTGTCACATCACAGCCAAAATTGTGCACAGAGCTGGAAACCTTTTCGCTCTCACCCTGTGCGAGAGGGGAGGGGGTGCATGTCAGCATGGTACAGTAAACTCTGGTCGAAAGGTTTACGCCGCGAGACGGCAGAAACCCGACATGGCGGAGCCTCATGTCATCAACCAAAACACACCGGTGCGTGTTTTGGTTGATGACATGAGGCTCCGAGTTTCGAGTCGTTGGCGTGGCACAATTGTCTGGAACTGCACCCAACCCCATCCACAATCGCCCTCCATCCGAGAGCAAAACCCCGGCTGGTTTGAATCAAGAAAAATGGAGGTGGCCGTTTTCTGTGTCCGCACTGCCCGCACTTCGGCGTGTCGCCGAAGTGCGGGCAGTTCCTGTTCCATGCAAAACTGTCTTTGTAACATATTTCTCCTATCCGACAAAAAACAAAACAACAAAAAATATCAAACTTCGAAAAAACAGTATCCCACATTCCTCTGAAACAATTCCGAAAAACTATTCAATTCAACAAATCCATAAAATCCTGTGTCCTGAAAAAAAAACGAATGCCATCGAAAAAGTTTTCAAACACCCGCAAGTTCGGAGTTCCCATCAAAATTGCGAGTCAAAAGCTGGAAATTAAAATCTGGAAAATCATTTTGAAAAGCCGCAATTGTCAAAAATTGCCATCAATTGAAGAAACCCAAAAAATGAAAACAAAATTGACAATAATTGGCGGTCTCCCATCCAAGCGGTTTCCAGACCCAACGTTGCTTAACGTTTTTGTTCAAACAGAAATCGGTGATTGCAACGCGGTATTTGAAGAAGCAGGTCCAAGCGCACTCGAATTCTGCCTTATCAATGAAGCGCTAAAAACATCAAGGGGTCGTTTTTGCCAGAAGGGGTGCCGGAAAATCATTTTTCGGATTTTTCCCCGGTGGCACACCGCACAATCGTCTGAACGACACCCAAACCCAGCCAGATCCAACTTCCCCCTCCAACCGTGAGCAAAGATCCGGCTGGCCAAAATCAAGAAAAATGGAGCAGGATCCATGCAAAACTGAATGCCAATCAAAAAGTTTTCAAACACCCAAGTTCGGAATTCCCATCAAAATTGGGCGTCAAAACCCGGAAATTTCAATGTGGAAAATTGTTTTTAAAATCCGCAAATGTCAAAAAAGCCACCAAAAGAAGAAAACCAAAAATTGAAAAAAAAAAAAGAATGAACTTGACATTCATGGCGGTCTCCCATCCAAGTGGTAATCGGACCCAACGTTGCTTAACTTTTTTGTTCGAACAGAAATCGGTGATTGCAGCGCGGTATTTGCAGAAGCAGGTCCCGACGCTCTCGAATTCATCCTTATCAACGAAGCGCAAAAAACATAAAAGGGTCGTTTTTGCCAAAAGGGGTGGCGGAAAATCATTTTTCGTATTTTTCCCCGGTCCGGACACCCAATTTCCATCACCACGCCCATTTGGGGTCCAATCCATCGGCCCGATTTCTCAAAATTTCTGTTTGTGACATCCGTGCATTTCCCGGTCGCATAAGAAGCCTCGCTACGCTCGGCTAATAAATAAAATATCGGTTCGATGTTACTTATACGATTGAGGGTCAACCCATTGAAAATGTCAAGGTCTTCAAATGCCTAGGCGTGTTAATTTCCCATGACCTTGCCTGGAAGGAACACATTGATTCCACCTGCAAAAAAGCAAATCGCACTCTTTCATTCATTGGAAGGAACATTCGCTACTCATCTAAGGATGCTAAGCTCAAGGCATACATGTCATTAATCCTGCCGATTATTGAATATACGGCCGCAGTTTGGGATCCCTCAAGTCAGGAACTCATCTCTAAACTTCAAATGGTTGGAGGGCTGCATGCATGATAACAGGCCGTTTTTCCCGTGATGTTAGTGTTAGCGCGCTCTTGAGTGATTTGAATCTCGAACCGTTAGCTACCAGAAGGAGATCGCACAGATTGAGTTCATTCAAAGACATTATTACGCACACAACCTAAATTTTGACCTACCAAATTGTTATTTTTTAAAACCCACACAACACAGGACAGATAACGGACTAGTTGTTTCCACCCCAATTTTTAAAACAAATGTTATTTTTAATTCATTTTTCCCAAAGACAATTCGGGACTGGAATGCTCTCCCCGCAACTTCACAACTTATTTCCCGATCGCGACATCTCCTGGCGCCACACCATTTCTGATGATTCGTGTTGATCAGTTTTTTTTTTTTAATAAATGTATGTATGTATTTTGATATGACGACAGTTTTTTACTGAATGATTGTTTTTTTGTCTGTCACCAGAAACCTAGTGTCAGTATTGTGAAATAATAAATAATAATAAAATAATTATCGTATAGAGATTTACCGAGCACCATTAATGGGCTATCTAAAATAGATGTTTCTGGAATTGGTAGTACAAAATTCCCGAACATTTTCATGCTTCGAAATGCGACTAAAATTTCGGCCTGCTATGATGTCAATTAGAAATTTGTTTTTTAACGTCATTTATGTGTAGTTAAAGTTGATAACATGTGCATGGGCCGAACTTTTCGTAGCATTTCGAAAAATGAGAATGAGGAGGAAAGCTTTCCACTCCTTGTCAAAATCTTCGAACATAGGAGTTCATTATTAACTCAGGAGCAATTTAGAATCAATAGCAGCATGCGCCGCAAAACATCATAACACTCGTCTGAGGTGTGAAGTTGCACCAAGGCCCCTTGAAATTATTTTGGAACCTGTGTAAGCAGTACTCAAAAATATCGCCTATGTTCGAGGACTTTTGATGAGCTGCGAATGGTATACTCAGACATTCAAAATACCCGGGCCATAGGAGATTTTTGCCAGACTTTGAACACGGGGCAATGTTTCCCCGTCTAGTAAGCGCAGTTAAATGGATTCCTTCATGTAATGCGTTTTGTGGCTCATATGAAATGGGGAATTACATGGCCCCGTGCTTCAAAAGTCTGGAAAATTGCCCGGGTATTCAGAATGGCTCTGTAATTCTCATTTCTCGTCGTACCGTTGTTGGAATACCGCCGTGCGTGGTTTCAAAGCTCCTATGATGCAAGCACAATGCATGCTAAAGTTGGAAGAAAGCGGATTGGAAATGTCAGGTGCTGCAAAGAAAAATACAACAAAACTTGATTTCGATAAAAAAATCATAAGTTGGGATAACTTCTTACTTCGTCCGTTGGCATGATTCGCTTGTAATGTCAGCGCTATCCAGATGAGCCATTCGATGAAAACGGACCTGGCTACGGTTCTCATTTTTACCAGCCGCAGCAAGTTAGGTATATGCCTTTACCTGTATGCGCTATTCTATCGCAGTGTGGAACTTCTTCACAACATGTTAAACGTAATACCACCTGGTGTATATATGAAATGCGAGGATTATTACCGTTTGATATGTTCTGCGTCGTTTCTGAGTTCTGCATAAAGGATTTAAGGACAATTTGCCCATATGCAACAGATTTGAAGACATTCTTTCCCCTTTGCAACAGATATTCAGACTTACGTTGCCAATTTGTAACAGATTTAAAGATATATCTTTTCCAAATAGCAGAAGATATGGGGATTTGTTAATCCGATAGCGACAGATTTGTGGACTTCTTTGCCAATTTGGGCAGATACGAGGATATTGTTTACCTATTTTCAACAGATTTGAGGACAATCTTCACCAATTTTCAACAGATTTTGTGACATCCTTTACTAATTTGTATACCTATAACAGATTTGGGGAAATTCTTTTTTCAATTTGCAACAGATTTGAGGGCGTTTTTACCAATTTGCGACGGATTGGAGGATGAGTTTGTGCAATCCGCCAAATCAGGGGCCAATCAAAAACAATTGAGTTTGCGCCAGTACCCAGTGTGCACAGATAGTTTAGTAAACATTTAAAAATAGTTGCAAGTTTTGTTTAAATGTTGTTTAGCCTAAACGTTACAAAAATGTTTATTTGGTTCACAGATCAACATTCCCTAAACACCCAGGCATCAATGTTTAGGAAATGTATAAAAAACGTTAAAATGTCGTTTTGAGAATGTTCGCTGGAGATTTCGGCTGGATGTTTAGTCAACATTTAGTTGCCATTTATATGGCAAATGTTCATTATGCATTTAGGGAGCATTCAATAGATGTTTAATGAACATTTATGCAGCATTTAGTTGGTATTTATGCTAAACACCAGTGCGTCACACCCTTGCATACAGGGTCTTCAATAAATGCCGGACAATAGTAGATTTTTGTCAACTTTTGATCACGGGGCAATGTGATTTTCCATATCTCATGAGCCGCAAGACGCATTCCTTCATGTAGTCTAATGCGTTTTGCAGCGCATGCGATATGGGGAATTGCATTGCACCGTGCTTAAATTTCAGACAAAATTCTCCGGCATTTACTAAAGACCGTACCTATCCCAGCAAATTCAAAAT